>CAXDID010000883.1:0-79071 GCA_963988835.1 Hexamita inflata | reverse complement strand
TTAATTGTTGATTCATTGATATAATTATATTTTTGTTCTATATTTTGGAATAAATATAACTACTGAATTATTACTATATACTTTAAATTTATGTAATGAAATTATTAGAATATCGCGATAAGTGAGATAACGATAAATGAGTAAATTGACCCAATTGTCGAAAATATTATAGTATCATTTTGTCTCGTGATTTGGTATTATACTTTTAATTACAAGTTTGAAGTAAAGTTAAATCGTTGAAACACTTTCACAGTTCATTTGTCAATCATGCGCTGATTATATAAATTATTTGTGATATAATCTAATTTTACCGGCTTTAAATTAAATAAAAGCAGATCTCACAGACGAAAAGATGTCTAAAAAGATTGTCCAAGCTTTCGCTGATAAATACAACTTCGTTTTAGTTGTCGGCCAGAAGGAATCCGAAACCATGAGCGTCACAGTACAAGGCAGATCCATGGCCCTTGTGGACAAGGTTACAGACAAGCCAGAAAAGTATTCCAAGTCAATGCAAGTTGAAGAGCTTATCAAACTATTTGGTCAACTTAGAGATACTCAAGAAGCTGTGTGATTTAAAGATTTACACATACAGTTGTTTTCCTTTTTAACAGTTTTTAATTAAGGTGGTTTACTTATTAGCAGTTTTTTAAATATAAATATCACAATAAATTGTTGTATTTTCACTTATATAATTATAGTTATGTTTTTGGTTCTAAGTGTATATTATCTTTAGTAAAATCAAATGTCTATTTTAGTAATATAAATTATTGTTAATACTAATTATTTCAAATTTATTGACAATAAATTTGATTATAAAATGACTCACTTAACTGTAACCTTATCATCAGTACTAAGGCTCAATTCAATCATTCCATCTTCATCTCATAAATCATGACAATCCACAAATCCAAACTTAGTTACACATAACGTTACCATAAACTAATCTCAACATCATACCTCATCTTCTAGGATTGTCACTCTGAATAGCCTCCTCAGACAACCTAAGTTAGTTCGGCACTTGAACTAACATTGTTGACCTCGGAAGTTATCTTTGTAACAATCTTTGGGATGGCTGGTATGAATCTTGGGACTAGCGTATCAGCGGCAACGCGTAGTGCTTCTAAGTTTAGAGCAGGGAACAATGTCATAACTCTTTAATCAGTTTCTTCCTGCTCATTTACTCTTGAAAGCGAAATCTCTGCAATATATTAACTGCATAAAATCTGTGTTTGTGTTTTGTTGTTTTACATAGTAAGTTCCATACGGACTTCTTCCTGTATTACAGGGAGTGAAAGCAGGATTTCGTTCTAATTTATTTAAAAATTGACTTATTCTCTCCTTTCAGTACTATGTGGGGCTGATACCACTTATGGTATCAACGGCTGCGCAGGTATATCCGGCTTTCGTTTCGGCTTTTATTTCTTAGGCTTCTTCGATTTCGGTTTTACCTTTTCTGACTTTTTCTGAATCGTCGCTTGTACATTTGGTTACGTCGTCTACCTTACTGTGTTAGCTAAGTATTCATTAATTGCTGCATGTGGATTTTTCTTCGGAATACGAATATCATCACTTGCTAATGCAGCAAAGCGATTATTCTAATTCCCTGGAATTACGTCTTCATGATCGTTGATTTCGTCTCTTCTTATCACCTTTTTCTTATACATGATTGCTGTATTATTGTTAATGCTAATTATTTCAAATTTATTGACAATAAATTTGATTATATAGTTTCCGACTGTGTTTCAAATTATATCAACGATTGAATTGATAGTAATGATGTTAATATATAGGTTATATATTTCTTACCAGCTTATGTTCCAAGTCTTCAATTGTCGACGGTTACTCCGAGCCCGTTCGATCCAGCGTTGCCCTGGGCTTCGCCTTCTTACCTTGCATTATATTTTATATAATTTGATGCTACAAAGTTGGTTCAGATAACAATTATTATTGATAAACGATGTTAAAAATGATAATAATAAATAAATAATAATATTTGTGTATTTAATTCAGCTGTTAAAGTAATTTTGGGTCAAAAAATAGTTGAGAGGTTTATTTTTTGTTATTAATTAATTTGAAACGGAATAATGTTAAGCTTGTCAGTATTTCCACTCCACAAATAATGAAAGAAATATAACTATTTACATTAATTTAACATTCATTAACGACGAAAAATTCAGAAAATGTATTTACGATATTATCTGATTTATTTAATCTTTAATATAACATATTCAAACAATAAAGGTGATATTGCCTAAATTATTATGTTTAAATTGACAAATATTGAAATTCAAATATTGATAGAGTGGTACTGACAAGTTTAACGTTATTTTGATTTATAACAACAATTGTGCATTTTTAGACATTGAACTCGCAAATATTTTGTCCGCGATTATTAAATAACAGTTGTTCAATTAAAGCACAATGATGACTCATTACACTCGCCTCTATGAAGGTATAAAACCATAACCGAGGTGAAAGAATCTACCTAGACGTTGGAGTCACGTGGTACAAAGAAAAGTACAATAAAGCAAAGGTCAAACACTCTTGGACGTAGTTTAAAAACTAACGAAAGTTTAACAAATAACTCTGAAACAACAAGGCAACTACTTCAATCGAAACTACAACAAATTCAACAACAACTAAGGGAAACTGTACAATTCCCTTAACGAATACAGATATGATTTCATGAAATCTAGACGCAATGATGACTCATTCATGTATGTCAAGATACCAACTTCAGCAAACAAAACTAAGGTGGAAACAAGTCGTTTGGAGGTTATAAGTAAGGAAACTTCAATCAAAACTCATATGATGAGGAAGCTTGTCATATTGACGCAATAATTGCTATCTGAGCCGGCTCCGTGGGGCCCGTGGAGATTTCGGATGCTGAGTAAGGACTATTATTTAAGTCTTATAGCCTCACTCAGCATCCGAAATCCCATTTCCACACGCGTAATTGAGAGCTATCTTAACTCGTAATATGTGCCTCTACACACGCTACAATTTACCATCATTCGATTGCAGAATATTTCCTCTACTTTAATAATCAATCTAGTGATTCAATTTAACTATCATGGCTCTCACGGATACGGTTATTTAAGTCTTATATATGCTGTTTGAATAAAATTCATCTTCGAGAGAAAAGTTTGATCACAATCATTCGGTTGTCTATTGTTAAGCTCAAATATGAGGAGCAGCTAATATTTTGTAAAATATGGTTTTATTAATATTTATCTGTTTCTTGAATCATTTAATATGTTCTTAAGTGATATATATTTATGTTAGATTGTATTGTAACTCAGATAAATGCATTTAATGCTGTCTTCTATATTACTTTCTAAACAATTATCAAATATCAATTAGTAGTAGGTGTGTTAAAATTCTATCACGATAAACAGCAACTAGTACAATTACTGTTTAAAAACGTAAAACTTAAATTAGTTGAAGCTGGTCAACGAAATGTTCATATCCCAAAAGTATAACTAGTAAATATTCTTGTACACTGAAAACACGAAATACTCAATAATAGACCTGCATGTAAATAATTACAACGTGAATAGTTTTTCGTTGTTTGGATTCGTAATTGATACCTAAAATGTAATGGATTCTCAAATCAATATTAGCTTGCATTATGATATCTTCCAGGGCGCTTTGATATGCATAAAGTGCGACGTATAGATCATGAATTGCACTCTCATATTTGTAGCGACTGGAGCGTAAATATCTGCACTGGTAATAGAGGTAAATTAGTTGCTATAAATATTGCAATCTTTCGTCTAGTACAGAGCGACATGCTCGAATTCATCCGGGCTCATCAACATAGTATAGTAGTAAATTAACTTATCTATCATAGACTGCAAGCTAACCGGAAGCAGCCTGATTTAAAGCAACTATAGCGGCTTCATCGCTTCTGTTATAACACTGCATCCCAATTTGGTAGCTATCGAAAGCTTCTTCGTTTGTGTGAACAACATACCTGCGTTGGGCAATCAGAGCATTTCAGTTCAATTTGATGTGAACCTCCTATGTGATATTTGTGGAGAACACTTTATGGTGTACGGACTTTGCTTGGATTCGTTGCAGTATGGATAGCAAGTAAGCGGTATGATTTAGTGTGTCCACCCGTTTATGTTTTCTGACAACCAATGTGTTTGTGTTCAAGGCTATATTCTTGACAAACTGAATTGTGTAGATATACTCCAAGCCATACGCAACATGACCAGCGTGGACAATAGCGGATTATAATAGCGCGTTACACATATCGAAAGAATTGTTTAGGAGCTGGACAACAACATTGCTCAAAACGTAAGCCAGATAATAGGTTACATATAAACAGCTTAATCCACATTGGAGAGCCACATCGTATCAAACTATTCTTCCTTGGATGCGAGCCTGTAGTCGAACACCTCTGCTCTAGATAAAAGAATTAGCGGAAATGCGACTTTGCTGGCCAACAGTATTGTATCAAACGCAAGCGCGCTGGATAACTTTATCTATCAGAATTCAACGATATTAGACTGGAGAATATACAACAACATCTCTGCTCTAAACTTTTCTTTCACGAACACGACAAATACTATTTCATAAAGCATTTAGGCGCTTTAATTCAATTTGACCACTCTTGATAATTTTACCAAGACATTCCAGTTAAATCAAAGCTAGTAAAACTAAGAAATGAAACAAGTTATAACTAGTCTTGGATAAGAAATCAATTGTTTAAACAACGCTGGAAAAATTATTGAAGGTTTGTGCCTAGCCAATTATACTGTAAACTGCTCAGAAAATTCATCGTGTAGCCAACTTATATACTTTGCTTCGTTTGATCAGTACTTTATAACCTACTAGATTTCATCGTAGAGCAACTTCAGCAGTGGATTCGTCTTCAGCACAACATCAATTATTCAAAGCGCGTTTGTTGACGTATCAGATTATGTATACTCATCACCAGTTAATTCACTCTTTTAATCTCAAAGCACTTTCTCGAACTTGAAGATCCAGTTTGGAGCTCAAACTCTAAACAGTGGTTCAATATTTTCAACATAAAACACAAAAATTACTATTAATCAGATGAACATCGTTTCTAGATCTGGAAGCCAACTTACAGTCAACACTAACTCTCAACTTAATATTTTATCTAATTCGCCAACTGGCGCTGATATTAATAATCTTTTGGTTAATTTGTCTTTCGCCTTGTCAACTGGTAATATAACCTTAATTAACAACATTAACGGTGTTTTTAACATCTCTGGGTATTAGGTGCTTGGTGATTACATCAGCACTAAAACAGTTGCTATGATTGGAATTAACGTTTAAACGGCAACAATAAATGTTAATCAGGTTAGCTTCAAACCAAATACCTATAATGTTGGAAACAGTTCTTCATATTTGTTCGGGAGTTCGGTTTCAGGTGCGAGCTTGTTTGAGATTAATAATTTAGCTATAATAATTGGAAATATTTTCAAATTTCTGCTTATGGGTTCAATTTAAACAACCTCATCTAATTATTATCAGTTTGGAGGAATAATTACTTATATCAAAACTGCATCATCTATTAATGTCAATAATGTAATTATATGACCGTTGTGATATGAGTGATTCAAAATTATCATTTCCCCTAAAAATAAAATATTACATTACTTCCGAATCTCTCAAATTTGGAAAATGAAAAAATGTTTCAGCATAAAATTCATTTAAAAATAGCAAGGAAATTGCGGAAATTTATAGAGATTGATTTACATTAAAAATGTAATATTTTTATACTTTCCATATCATATATAACCATATCATATATCATATATAGATATAGCCAAAGAAGTAGTTTATTATATGTCGTTGTATAATTCATTAAAGCAAGTTAAATGCTTCAACTTCAGCATAAAATTTTATTGGAGCTGTTCAAGTCGTATTTTTGGCTTTACGTGAACAACAATAAACATATTTGAGATTACCAAACGGCACATTAATAAAATATTGATGATAATTAAGATAATTTTAAATAGTATTTGAAGTCCACTCCGAACTCAAGATTTTCTATTTAGCCAAAGTAAACCACTTACCAATATTCGCCAAAAATCATAATATTGCTTGGTGTCATAATTGTATATAGTAGCCCCACTTTGAGACTTGCTCAGTTAAGTTTAAGTTAAATTATGTTAAATTAAATAAAATCAGATTAATTCTCTCAGGCAGATTGCATTTGTTACAAGTAACTAGCTCTTGAAGCTTAAGCTGATGTATTAAATAATTTTTATCAAACCACCCAAATACAGCTTAAATCTCAATGTTTCTAAAATTCTCTAGCTTAACTCATTCTAATGTTAAAATATACATTAAAAAGTTTTGGCCTCAAAATTAAATATTTGTTACTTTAACTCTAAAAGTGATAACGAAAATAAAATACCCAAATTCGGGACGTGAAAAATTAGTCAAGAATTTCCTTATAATTCTAATACTTTTGAAACTTCATTGAATTAATGAACGGTGCAGAGCTGGAAGGAACGAGACTTATTATCAAGTAGTCCTAGTCTAGAAGTTACTTTCGTTGAAGCACATTGAATTTTGGGTTATATTTTGGTGAAGGCCAAACAATCTTCAAGCTCCCTTCACTAAGTTAATTTGCGAAGAAGGAAGAGTATATGGATAATCAGTGAGTTTTATATTATTAAGACTACAACTAATAATATTTATGAAAACAAACTAAATTACTCACACACCAATTTTACACCAGGGGTCATGTAATTATAGATTCCTACTAGAAGTTCAGCACCTAATATATTAGTTATTCTGGTTTTTTGGTTGGATACATTGACTCTAGTTCAAGTTACGTTACAATATAGAACCTTTGTATTTAGCAGAATATGACATGCACAACTTTAGAATTCTATCGTTTTGGTTTCTTCGGACAGAATTATGGAAATATGTCACTTTAAAACGCATCGGTTACCTTCTCAGTTCAAGGTGCGAAGTTTCAGTATTTTGGAATGGTTGGGGTTCAATCTACAAGTTCTATGTACACAGAAGTGATAAATATGATGACTTCTGTGAGTTATAGTTCTAGTGAGGGTAATAATGTCGGTTCAGTTTTTGGATACCAAGGTGCGAAAAACTGTTCTATTCAAAATGCGAGTGTAGTCGGAGGTAACATCAGTTCAGGTTCCAGTACAGTTGGTGGAATTATTGGGTAATAATATAACAACTTGATGGTAATCAATTCTTCGTTGTAAAACTCGAACGTTTTAGGTTCCAATTCCGTTGGTGGAATTATTGGTTCTTAAACTGGGAACGCTACGATTCAGGATTCTTCGGTTTAAAACTCCAATATTTCCATTTCAAATTATAATGTTGCTGGAATTATCGGATCATGTATATCATCCGAATTATATTTAACGAACATACAGATCAAGTTGGTACGCATTTCCGGTGTTTAAAATTGCGGTATCGTGACCGGTTATGATAGTGGAACACATTCATTTATTAATTCAAAAGCTTCTTCGAACACCATAAACGGCGTATTATAGAAAGATTGCACCAATTTGTTAAACAGTAAGCCCGTAACTGGGTGTTGAGTGAAACAATATATATTATTTATTTATGTAATATCCTAATATTTTTATAATTAGAAAACTTGAGTTTATTGTTTAGATTTTATTATAATGTTCTTAATCTAAAAAAAGTGGCATACACTTCACAAATTGTATGTAGTACATGAAAATTTTCATTAAATAATTGGGGGAAACAAAAATAATTATGCATGTAATGACAACAGAATTATAATTTTTATTCAGCTTTAAAATCTATTATTTTTGGTATTCTAATCTGAAATACCGTCTCGAGGAAGTGAGATATATTTTTTTAATTGTAACTTTACTTTTTATAAATCAGCTTCAAACATAATTCAATGAATTATAGTTCTATACTTCGTGTTCTTCTGGAGATATCATCAAATTTAATTTTTATATTGTAGTAATTATTAATTTATATTATATATTTAACTATATATATATCTCACTTCCTCGAGACGGCACAAACAGACTTCATTGAGACTTTAGAAAGCGAAACATAGGCTCTCGCACGCCATTGTTTTCACTTTCAAAACGGGCTCAACCCGTCATTTATGCCCACTCAGTAAAGACCCAACAGGGCCCTCACGGAGTCGTCAGCGGACCAGTTTTACCTGATTCGCTAACTTAATTTCCAGAAACTGGTTCTCGCGTCTCAGTTTCTCTTTGCTCGTTATTTCCTTCGGCTTGCACGGGAGGTTGTTCCGTTGCATTGGCATTGCTTGGTGGTGGTTGCCTTTGATGCATTGTTTCATTAACTTGATTAGGTACCTGGGATCCTTCTTAGTTTATTTGATTTTGCAAATTCCTAATTTCGGGGTATATTGCCGGTGGTAGATTAACTTTTTCCTAGGGTTTAGCTGCTTTGATATCTTCCTTAGCTCTCTATTGTTAGATGAACTATTTCTGATATTCTATTTTGAGCTTCTATATTTTTTTCTATATTTTCACTAGTATTTTTTCACATAACAACTTGGTGCGATTTGAAGTGTAAAGAAAAAAGAATAATTTTTCTTTTGTCATAAGAGTCTAAGTTAAGATATGCTTGGTTTCCTATTTTGCGTCAGTTATCGTTTTTTATTCATTTTGACCATCTTTTGGCTATGATTTGACAGGCTTTTCTAAGACAGGTTATCATTGGAATTCATTACAGACACATTCGTTATTTATAAGGTGCGTTTTTGCGTCTTTTTGCGTTAAAAAAGACGCAAAAAGACGCACTACCCCTGCGTCTTTTGGGCAATAGTACGAAGGATATAATTATTTTGCGTCATTGGTTGCGTCTTTTTTGACCAGGTATAAATCTAAATGCGTCTTAAATGACGCATTAATTTTATGAAAATATACGTTATTTGAACTTGAAAATTGTTTTTTGTATAAATATTGTTATGTATAACTAAATTATAACACTAATAACATCACTTGGGTTCATTTTATGATTCGTTTTCATCGTTTTCATTTTCGTTGTTTTTATATGAAATGTTATTATGTATTTTTTCAACATAAATATTAGCCATTTAATCCAATGTTGTGTAATCTAAGTTGCTTCCAAAGAAGGAACTAGTTTAACGATTAAGGAAACTAATAGACTTTCTAAGATACAGTTACTGATAGTCATGGTTTTATTTTTGTTTTTTCCAAACATATTTTAGACAATCATTCATTGGATAGTTGATTGTTTCTACTATTAACAAAGATAATATTGAGCATTTGAAGCATACTCATCTTGGCGTTCTATTTCAACAATAATCATAATACTAGCACGCTCGACAAATGTATTGACTTGTATTGTTGACTTGTTTGAGACATGAATTGAAGAAGTGGTGTAAAATGTTTGTTTTACTCATTTTAACATTTCTGACATTATTATACTTTTCATTATGATCTAATCTAGCCCGTGAGATTGACTTTGCTTGTAAACTGTATTATCTACATTATTTCACATACTTACACTACATAACTATGGCCCAGATAAGTTAAGATATCAAAAATGCGTCTTTAAAGACGCAAAAGGGGAAGATAATACAATTAAAGAAAATAATGCGACATCAAAGACGCAAAGACGCAAAAACGCACCTTAGTTATTTACTACCATATTATTGCTTTGGCAGCTCTGGCACAGCCCGTTAACAATAATTTAGTTTTGGCCCCAGCAGTCTTAACAATTATTTATATAATATCTCGTTGCACCAAGAATGTAAATAAAGATCTGCTCAGTTAAGAGCAAAAATAACGACCATAGACATCCTTTAATTCTATTTTATTATCTATTTATACCATAAATATATTGTAAATTTAATTTTAGCATATACCTTCACTAAAAATCTAAAAAATTATGTAAATTATGATATTTTAATTTTCATCGTTTTTTCTCTTTTTTCTTAACTTATAATAGGCTAGAACGAAGTTTAGACAATAAAAGGCAATTATAAATATGGAAGCCGCCGTTTTTAGCTTTTAAATCATAATTGCAAAGATTGACTTTCGAGTTGCATTTATTGATGTGTGAAAAATATTGGAGCGCGAACATTTTTATTTTATGCATATAAGTGAATTATATTCCACTTTAGCAATGAAATATATGCTCTTATTGTCCTATACTTCATTGTATTCTATTGTCTGGGACAGAGCGGTGACCATACTAATTTTTGCATTAATAACGAGAATTTATGTGCCATTTTCTGTATAATTTTGAAATATCGTATAAAACACATTTCCTCACATCAGTTAGACAAAAAATAATTTAGCTTTAACCATATTGGACTTTTCAGCTTCAATTATAAACGCAAGTCTCTACTGTAAGTAACTATTGTGAGTAGGCCCTAATACAATATCACTTGGACTTGGACCAATATTTGAAATTATGTTTTTTTGAAAACTATTTCAAATCTTTAAACACGTACCGAGTAATATCTGGATCTAATATATTTATTACATAAGAGGGGTCAAGAATAAACTCTTCCACGAAACAAACTAGTTCATACAGCAGTGAACATTAACTTACTGTTGAACTCAGAGAATCATATCTCTAAAGTCAACGTCAAATCATCAACTGGTAACAATGTGAATTAAAGCAGGTGTGATTTGAATGAATTTAGTAAGAAATACTATCTTACACGTGCATTAGTGATGTTTGAACTCAAAATCCTATTTCCTGTTAAATTTCATTTTATTAACTATAGAATATGCCAGTTTACCAATTGGTGATACTTGAGCATTGCCAAAGATGTCGAGCTTGTATCCTAGTACCTGAATCATTGATGAAATGAAACTATACACAGTTTTATTTCAAGAATGTGGTTCAACTCAGTACTTCTTAATGATTCAATGAATTAGCAGCAGGGCTGTGAATCCTGACGACTTGACACGAGCTAGTTACATTAACAGTCTAACATACTGAGAATATAGAGATTTAACTGAAAATGTGGTATTTCAACTAAATAGCACTATTTCAACCCAGAAACAAACATCTTTGTGTTTAATTTCATTAAATTGATTACGAATGTGACCTCAAGCGTAAGTTCAGCATGTTGACCTTCTTTGGATAGATCATTTAACTCTCAGTCAATGAGATTTCCCAAATCTATGGCTAAATGGAGATCTGGTGGGCGGCAAAGCTTTTGTGGCTGTTTGAAGTAGAATACTATCAAGCAGCTGGTTGTCATCAGATTTGTTTGAAATCGCCATAAGTTGTTCAAGCAAGTTGATTCTCCTTTTGTATTAAGGAGTAGCAAATTAACTTAGCATTGGTGAGTTCAAGCTGAACCAGGACGCTATTTGAGTAGAATATTGTTGAGGTTTTTCTCCTTTTGAACTTTGTGTTGCTTTTTGAGATATATCTCAACTCAGGTCATCTATTAGTGCATGTTTAAAGACCATTCAACTGGAATAAGTTCTTTATTACCGGCACATTTAGATCTATGATGACATGTTTTTCTGAAATTTCACGGCCTTTCTTTGGCACGGTGAGAACAGATCGTTCGTAACATCACAGCATTTGGGCGATGCTTGTTCAATCTGGTTACTTCAGATTAAGTATAATTGATACCTAGCACATGATTATGTTTGATTTGAAAAAATGAAGTGGTAAATGACAAGAAGTCGTCTAGACACTCAATTAGAATAAAGCAGTTTTTCAAGCTAAAATGGTAGAAATTCTAGAAATTCTCTATTTTTGTTAATAATTTAACGAAAAATATTAGGAAAAAGATCTAGATTATATATTACATTGATTTATGATAAATATACGTAACTGTAGATTAAAAGAATCACACGAGCATAGGATCACCTAGATCACCGCTCAGTCTGGGACAATGAAAAACCCTTATTGTGCTGTTTTGGAATCCAAAATGTGGTGTAGGTGTCACCTACATTTATTAATATTGTATATTATAATGTATATTAATATTGTGTTTATGCGAGATAATTATTAACTAGGTATTTACTTCAATATTTATGGAATTTTTGTTGAAGATTATTGCATTAAAGTTATGAAGTGGAGAATTATAGATATTTATTACCATATACGTGTAGCATGATATGAATAGATTTAAATATATAATAGTTAAATATAGAATATAAATATGCAAATTTGAAATTAATTCAAATTACACATTTAAGGACAATAAGAGGGTTATAATGGAATCGTAGAATATAATAGCAATTCTTCAAATAATTAAATGGTTTCTCCGAATTCTGTAAACTGGAACGATTTGCACGGCTTTCTGGTTCATCTGGTCGTACTTCAGCTGCGCTTTCTTTTGGAGCTTTCGCTTGTGGATTCGTTTTTCGATGACTATTAGAATCATGATAAATTAGCACATCAGAATTCCGATGATCGAGATCTGCGCGGTCTCCTCGCAGTAGCGCTTGTTGTCTTTCAGGTACTGTCTTGGTCGCACATGTAGCACATGTAGCACTCAAGCGGATTCGTTGAAAGCGCTAACTGCCTCTCGCCGCAAATACCTTCTTTTCCTATTACTTGGCCGTTCTTCTCGTCGCACTGAACGCACCTGCCGCTATTTGATAAATACTGGAATTTGCCTTATTTCGTGCACTCGCAGTTATCGTTCTCTTGGTGAAGTTTGAATCCGAGGCGTTCGTCGCACAGGCAGAAGCCGTTTACTTCAACTAGGTTCTTGTTGCATATACATTTTCCGTTGTCTTTATAAGGCTGGTAGTATCTTGAGGTGTTGCACTCATATGGCTTTTCTTCAGTCATTTTGTTGATGTTGAAAATTGATTATAAATGTTAGTGATTTAGTGAAATTAGTTAAAACATGATATTTGTTACAGTTTCAAATGTTGTAATTTTGTGAACTCTGTGTTATTAAATCTATTTTCAATTATCATTTTTTTATTAATGTGTATAAATGTGTAATATAAAAAGAAAGCAAGAGTATTAAGTATTGAGTAATTCTATTTTTAACTATAGTAATTTACGGAGTGATGCAGTATGAGTATATTAAACTTAATGTACAAGATTTAATAATATAATAATCATCAAAATAACATAATGTTATCATTTTTCAATACTTTTCAAATATTAATTATGTCTCACGTAATAAAACGATTCACTTAACTTTACTCTCATAATTCTAGTGACCAAGTCATTAATGCAATATGAGCACAAACATATATACAAATACATTAAACTTATCAAAGTCAACTCAATCATTCCATCATATAATTATTCCAATTAGACGATTCCAATTAGAGATGTTATTTTGACTTTTAAATTGTTGCAATTCACCACCACTATTTAAATGTGTACTGCTAAAACAGTCTTTCTTACCACTTGATGAGATTGGAACTTCGTATTTAATAATACTTTTGAAGAACCGAAACGTCCATTTTGTAAATTCCTTTTTGGAGTTGATATATGCTATTTATGTTATTCTCTAAACTATTGTTAATCCACTATATGTGCACGACTTCTTACTTTAGCCCCTTTATGTTTTCTTCAATTAGTTCTTTTAACACCATGTAAGCTTTAAAATCACTTTTACGAATGGAATCGGTCCATTAAAACGTAATTGAGTTTTTAGTTGTTATCGAACAGTTCTCATTCGTTTTTATCGTTTATTAAGATTTCATATGAAGTGTAAATAATTCTTTAAAATTATTCGTTCCGTTATCTATCAAGAAGCAAATAGTGTTACAATAAATGATGTTATTCGTTTAATGTAATTTATAGATTATATTTTAAAATGAAATATAAGTATTTTACTGAAATATACAAGAAATTATTCAACATTCGTATCATATTTAAACGAATGTATACATTCAGCGCATATTTTGTGATGTGTATTATATATCAAAATGTAATTATATTTATAAGCAGTTAACAGTCATAATATATGTGTATTGATATTTTAAATATTATAGGGTATATAATATGTAATCTTAAAGAACATATCTAAGTTCTTTGATATCTATCTAAGTTCTCTGCATTTATAAAATTAATTATTAATATTATTGCAATTATTAAAATAAGTTCACTTATAAAATCAATATAATTCTACGTAGCTTGCATTTGAATGATATTTAGTGATATATTCATTTACTAAGTTGAATTTAGCTAATATAATATTCAATTGCTTTATTGTTAGTTTAAAGTGTTTCCAAATTTTAGCAATGATGTTCAAATACTGTTGTTAATTTTGTAATACGTTATTATTACTTTCTGAGTTACAATATTTATTTGATTAATAGCTTTTTAATTATTTATTCATTTTGTATTCTTATAAAGTCTTCAGTTCTATTACTTACTGTTTCCATCAATTCGCTGCTTGTATTTATGCGAGATAGTTATTAATTAGGTATTTACTTTAATAGTTATGGAAGTTTTGTGTATGACTATTACATTGTAAGTTATGAGGTGGAGTTATAGATATTTTTTACCATACAATATGATATGAATTATTCTAATTCTATTGTAATAGTTAAATATAGAATAAATATGCAAATTTGAAATTAGTTCAAACTACACATATAATATTTGACAGGCTTGCTCATATGAATAGTTATCAAAACATACACCATCATTTAACATACATCATCATTTAAATCAAATTAAAGGTTAAACATAACAATTAGATTATTATTGTAATCAAGCTAATAAATCGATATATGATAAATAAAAATGTAATATACAAATTAAGCCCATATTTACATTAAAATGACCCACTTAACCTTATCAATATATTAACATAACTGTTACATGATTACTAACTAATACATGATTATTGCTCCAACCAATAAGAAAGTGTTAGCAGGACTACATTAATAAACAACTTCACTGTGGCAAGATTTTGAACGGAGTGATTATTTTTTACAGGTTCCAATTATATTTTCAACTTAAAGAGGAACAGAGAATGTAATAAAAAGTGAAAACCAATAAATAAGTTCATTTGTTAAAACGAGGTGATTTGAAAACGAAATCGAACGGGTCCGTTTGCGCTTCCTTGCTGTGCATTTGCTGCCACTTGAGCGAGTCCGCGAAGCTCTGCGTCGTTTTCAAGTTTATAACGTTGTCAGATTTCTTCAAGAACGTTGACAAATATTCATTATGGATTATTATATTTTGGTACAATATGTTTTGCAGGTTCTTCTCGTGCTGGTAGTAGACGGACTCGCTCAGGAATAAAGCGAAGGAGTCGATTTCAAGTAAAACGTCAACAGAGGACGTTAAATCAATGTCATGATTCACACCATTCAATTTGAGCAATAATTACTTAAACTCAAGATTGGTTAAAGGCTTCTGCGAAAATATCTTACACAAATTCTGGAATTTTGCCAACCGCTTCTTCTTGAGCTCCGTATGTGCCTGAATGGTGATGTAATTTTCATTCAACTCAATTTCAGTTGTTTGCGTGTTCTTACTCAGCAATAAATCAGTGAGCTCGATGTTTTCGCCTTAAATAAACGAATCTGGGAAGAAACGCCTCTGACTTTGGTAAAATTGCTGCAAAAGCGTGTAATCTGGCTTGGATTTTGTTATAAATTCTAGTTTCTCATGTAATTTTGGATTTAGTTCTGGTTTGAATACACTTACCAAAGTATCGTGATCAAACTAAACTTTCCTTTTGAGCCCGCTGTATAGCATTTAAAATGATGTTTGAGTCAATTTGAACCCAATTATTTCTAAGTACTGAAAAATAGCTTGTAAGTTCATTTTGATGTGCTGTGGAAAATCATTTTTTATGTTCAATATATAAAAATTATCAATATAATGTATAAATAGATCTCAGTTTTTAAAATTATTATAACATTAGATTCAACGAACATTCAGTCACTATCAACCCGGTATATTTATTTCTTCTTCTCTCCTAATTTCTTCATTTTTATTTTACGATGGCTTTAGCAATGAGTGCGTTTATTTGTGCTTGCATCGCTTGCATTTCTTTCTTGTGTTGCATTTCCATTTGTTTAATTGTGTTTTCCAGTTTAATTACTTTCTTGGTGAGTTCTGTGTTCGTCAGTTCTTTTCCCTCCTGTTCTTCTTATTTGAGTTCAATATTCGTGTTCTCTTGAATAACGTTTATTTGTCCATTCACTCTTTCAATCAAATCGAATTATTTACTAACTATATTATAAGCTGGAACCGGTTTAAAGTTCCGCTCCAATTCGCTAATTCTCCCGTTAAGCGTTTGGATGTATTTCCTTTTCACTCCGTTCTCGAAAACTATTTGGAAATAGAAGTTCCTCTTTTTCTGAACGTTTTCTTTCAGCAGAAATAAATTTTCGTTTTGTATCTGCACCAAATCGAAAGTGTTTCTTGCGTTATTTTTAACAACTAAATTCCTCTTTTAAATATTTGAGATGAAAACCGTTTTATTCTCTGTTGTAGTTACAGCCGGCTCGATTTAATATCTTTTATTTGTTGCCAAACGGATGTAGTCGTACTTATTAGTGATAAGGCTGTCCTCGCGCACTGAAACTGAAGACTCGCACGAGGACACTTCGGACTCGATTAAAGTAGTTGAATTCTGCCACCCGTCTATAAAAAGCACCTACTCGTAGATTTTATGCGCAAAATTGTATATCACGTACATGCAATGACTAATCCGCTCGGAATCCAGCACGAAACAATCATGCTCCTGCGTTGCGCTCTCGTAAAGCTACGAAAGTGGATTATAAACCGATATGTTGTACGGATTTGTGAATTACTTGCTAATATCCACACTAGTTGTAAGCGGAACCCTCATTTGGAGTGGAAGCCGCAATAAATAGTGCACAATAATATAATAAATTTAAATGATCGCTCCAAAATATCTTTAGATTGGTAATGTCTGATTAATCTTTTACGTATTCCAACACATAACAAACATTGCTTACGTCCTTCTGCATCTATACCCACTGTCATATATAAGACATTTGTCTAGGAAGTTGTGAGAGGATCATTTTTGATCATTTGCTTAACAATCTTATCAAAAATTTTCTTTTAACCATCAGATAGTTAACTTATTTCACTTGTTTGAGACATATTGGTTGAGGAAGTGGTTAATCCTCTGTACCCTTATTTCTATTTTCTAATATTATTACAATAATTATTGCATTATGACCAGTTGACCAGGTTAGCTTGCAAACTACGTACATTATACACTACAAACTGCTCATGCGCGAAAAAACACAAAAATTTGGAAATAAGCGCGAAAAACACGCAAACTAAAACTTTCGCGACGCGCCATGTTTAAACAAAAAACGCGCCGTGTTTTATAGCGCAAAATCCCGCAAAAACGCACCTTAAATGCAACTCACTAATCTTAAAACCTATTGTGACATGGTCTATTTTGGTAATAGAACAAAATTGGCTTGCCAATTATTTACTATTCGTCATATCATTATTTTGAATAAGTAGGTGGCTTCGGGGAGGAACCCTAACAAATGTGCAAATAGTTACATGTGTAGTTAAATTTGCGTAGTTTTATCTGGTTGCTAAGCTTTTAAATCGATATACTTAGACGCATTTTTGGCACTTGGGAATTTGGGAGATGCCTGAATGCAGTATAATCATAATAGTATAGCCGGAAAATATATATAGACGAAAATTTTAATTTCAAATCAGAACTTGTCACTAATCTTAAATGTCTAATACATCATTTAAAAAATAATACATAAAACCTTATTGAGCTGCTTTATCATATTGTTCTTGGGAATTTACTTAATCTTAGTAATGATTTTGCATATTATTTGCAAATTATTTAATCAGCAAATGTAATTGATTCTTTAGATTGTTTTCTTGTAAGATTATATCATCAGATGTCTTAAGATGTTAAAAATAACATTTTATTATATTCAATACTTGATCAACATTATATCTCGGCATATATTTTTTCATTTCCATTTTTACTATTTCATGAACAATTTTTGCTTAACCTTTTACGCATTATATTAATATTTTTTTCAACTCATATAACATTTATTCTGTGACTTATAATTTCATACTGTTAATAAAATTAATATATATTTAATTTATTCTGCCCTCATCGTGCACACAGTTTATTTCACTTTTAATTGCGTTTAGAACATCCTAATATTTTATACATTGTTTCGATTTTTAATAGAATTGAACCGTTTAATTTCTAATATCTACGAATCTTAACTTTTAATTCTCTATATTCTATTTTACATTTTAACAATTTTTACAACTGCAATTTATGTACTGCCTATATATTTCTTTTATCATAAAATATTGAGTTAGTTCACGTTGTAATTACTGTTGTTACTTTTAAGCTAGTTCATAATCCTTTTTGGAGAGATGATCAATATACGTTGGTAATTCCGGATAATTTTTAGTTGTTATCATAGCTGGTAAACCTTAAAATTTATGTTGAGTACACAAATCACATTGACATTCTCCATAACTTCCAATTTTTGAAACAAATCTAATATTAATCCATCCATATTTATCATTTTTATATTTTATTAATCCTTAATCACCTTCAATACGTTCAATAGTAACAATTTCATGAAGTTTGATGGTGTTTGGTTCAACAAACTTTGTTGTTTGGTTTGTTCTTTCATCCGAATTCTATATAGATGGGGATTGTGTAAAAGCTACACCAGTTGGAGTAGTAATGTGTACCTCCAAACTTACTTTTTATTTATAAGGATATATATTTTAATCATAATAGTAGCCTCGTCTTAATCTAGTAATTCCAGAAAAATATTGTGGAATTGAATTTCTCTTTGTATTAACGACTGCATCCTCAAAATCTGCAATCCACAAAAATGTTACTGGAAAATCAAATACTAATTAAAACTTTTCATTAGCTTCTAAACTATTGAACAAAACATATTCTTAGCCAACGTATAGTTTGTAGTAATCTCCACCATTGAGTCTATTGTTACCGAATTCATCTTTAATAATAAGTTTAATTTCATTTTATCCATATTCATAGCAGTCAATTAATTTTATAAACATTTTAAACTTAGTTTTCTTTTCCCTAAGTTCGGTTTACATTTTATTAAATTCTATTATAATATTATCACTTAAGAGCTCTTAACGTAATATTTAATTACGATATTAGTTCTCGAAAGATAACTCCATTATATGGAGTGTTGAATAAATTAAATATTATATTTAATAGTACAATTTGTATGGGCTTTTGTAGTATAATTGATTAATATTTGACATTATTTGACCAAATCTACAAGAGTTTGACGTTTTTACATTTTTATTATATTGTTTTAATTACATTTAAGACATGTTAACTATTAATTATTAAAATATAAACAACAAAATAGAAATACACTGGGAGTTAATTAAAGTTGAAATATGGCCACTCCATAATACTTTAGATAGAAACTGTGTCATAAAACAGTATCTTATCTGCTGGATTTTCCCAATAATATAGCTGAAACCAGAAGTAAGTTACTTCAAGTAACACATTTAGTAGAATGATAACCGTTTAGATCAGAGTTTTAACCAAATATTTTAACTACAAAAATGTATCTATAATTGACGTATGTGTCCTTTAAAATTACTATGATAAACGATACTCAAGTCTTCTCAGATAACAAAAACGATTATTTTAGCAGTTTAAATAATGATGATAAATGGAGCATAAATGATTTGTTTTTATTATTATTTTATATTACTAACATGTGTGTGTCAAATTCTGAAAAGAGTTCTGAAATTAGTAAGTTTTGTTCATACTGGTTCAGTCTGTATATTTATAATTAAAAAACATTACAAATTTAATGAAAGTAATTAATCACTGAGTGTTTAATTATCCTTTGTGCACTAGCTGATATTTAATTAGCTAGAGTATTATTACATAAACAACAAAATTTAGTACTACATTACCTTGCTTGTAAGGGAGGTGCTATTTCGCTTATAAGGGTGTAGGTCAACTCACTTATAAGGGAGTTCCATCATGCAAAACTCCCTTATAAGCAAGTGACAAATAACATAGTATTTAAATGTATTTAACCACGTTTTTTGACCATAAATCATTCAAATTCGACATTTTCCAAAGATACATTTTGGATACATTTTTGCTTATAAGGGAGTTGAAATTAGTAACTCCCTTATAAGCAAGTAAGCACTAGAGATGGGTAATTGGACGTGGTAATTGCAAAACTGACGTGGTAATTAATGATGGACGTGGTAATTTTGTCTATTATTTCAACTTAGCAAATATGTTATATTTGCAGGTTTCCAGTGAGCTTTTTGTTTAAACCCAATTTTTTACAAATTTTAGCTTAAAATAAAGAAAAATTAGCCCTATTCAAAATAATTATTATGAAGTTAAAATTTTTATAAAATGCTCAAAATTATAGAGTTTTTTCATCATAAAAATACGTTTTGCAGTATAATTATAATATTTTAAACTCAATAATTTCAGTTTAAAGTATTTTAGGTTTCAATAAATATGAGAATTTTTATTATGATATTTATTGTTAATTAGAGGTGGAATAAAATTTAATATGATGTCACAATATATACTAAATCAATTATTATCGACCACCTACACCACATTTTGGAATGAGCTAAAAATGCAAAAAATGACTACTCACAACTTTCATGATCGAAAATTTTAAATTACCACGTATAATTACCACGTCGTGGTCGGACGTGGTCCAAACCGGACGTTGTACGTGGAATTACCCAACTCTAAGTAAGCACCTCCCTTACAAGCAAGGTTATGTAGTAATATTGACACACAACATATATTTAAATTTAATAAGTTGAATTCATATTTTATGATAATTACAAGATTTTGCGATTATGTTATATTACCACATCAAAGTAATGACAGAAGAAAAGCCCTACGAGTGCGACACCTCTCGATACTACCAGCCCTATAAAGACAATAATAAATGTATATGCAACAAGAACCTAATTGAAATAAACGGCTTCTGCTTGTGCGACGAACGCCTCGGGTTCAAGCTTCACCAAGAGAACGACAACTGCGAGTGCACGAAGCAAGGCGCGCATTAATACGTGTCTTCAAGGGGCAGATTCTGCGTGTTATGCGATGAACTTAACGGCCAGATTAAAAATGCTGATGGTGCCTGCGTGTGCAACTATAATTTCAAAATGGTCTAGAATAATCCCCTTCAGTGCTTTAAATGCAACTACAACTAATATTTAAAGGACAATAAATGCTTCTGCTCATCCACTCATAAAGAGGGAACTTGTTAGCTCAAGCAGTTCTCAGTGGTTCAGATCTTGTTCATTGTATTCGGAATCTGTTTACTAATTCTCGTGGCCGTTCTGATTGAACACCAAATTCAACTTTTCAAACGGAGAAAACAGGCGCAAAAGAAATATGATCAGAATGCTGTTCAGATAGTTCCCATTAGGAGATCTCAGCTCATCGTTTGAAGCTCAAAATAAAAATTTTTGGGTTTAAACTGTTGAATAAGAAAAAGAGAATTTTTAATGATTATAATAATTTGTAGATTAACGAATTTGAATGAAAAATATATTATAATTATTAATATGACTCACTTTACTAAAAACTCATCATCTAAGGATCAGTTTAATCATACATATAGTAGTTTGAAACATAATAATTATTCTAATAAGACCATTGCTGTCATGACCCTGGCGACTCAATTTTTTGTGCACAACATCTTATGCGCCAACATCTCATTAAACGTAATATATTATATATTTAATTATATATTTATAACAAAAACTCATGAACATGCTCAGGGCGTGAGCAAGTTCTTGTTTTGTAACTGATAAATACTGCTAAGATTCTTCACGAGCAAGTTCTTGTCTACATTACCTTGCTTGTAAGGGAGGTGCTATTTCGCTTATAAGGGTGTAGGTCAACTCGCTTATAAGGGAGTTCCTTCATCCAAAACTCCCTTATAAGTAAGTGACAAATACCATGTGTTTTAACCACGTTTTTTGACCATAAATCATTCAAATTAGACATTTCCCCAAGATACATTTTGGGTACATTTTAGCTTATAAGGGAGATGAAATCGGATACTCCCTTATAAGCAAGTAAGCTTCTCCCTTACAAGCAAGGTTATGTAGTACTTTCGCGTTTTAATTTTGGTTGAATATTACAATTATAACATATTATTATAATCATCAGCATATAACTCACTACCACCATTGTTCAATAACACTTATCACTTTTTAAAGTTTAAACTTTAAAAATAATCTACTTTCTCAGTAAAAATCATGATTTTCAAATAATCATAATTAGTATTTTGAAATTATTTGTAATCGAGTTGATACTTTTTTCAACATAATGTGATTTTAATTCAATCTAAGTTAATTTTTAGACAAAATGTTTTGATTCTTTGATAGACTATGAAAGCTTCAATCTAAGACTAATAATTTTGCACTCAACTGATTAAAAGTCTTCAGTTTTATTGGTTTTGTTTGAAGAACAATTTGAGTTTAATTTTATAATTCTAATTTATTGGTTATATTAAGGAATATTGCTTAACAGTTAAGGCGGAGCTTTTGGAATTAATAACTAATTCATATTTGGAGTGTTAAAATACTGTTTAATCATTTATTCCGAATCCTCAAAAATAATAATTTTATGTTAATTACTTTTGAAAAGAACAAACAAAAATATTTCCAAAGTTAATCTCTATGTATGTCTCTATGTATGATACATAATGTATCTCTAGAATTGGTTAATTAGAGTTATTAATTGTTATATTTAAACAAAAAGGTGATATGATGGTACCAATATGGTACCCAATCAAGTAAATGAAACAATGCATCACCAAGCAATGCCAATACAACGGAACAACCTCCCGTGCAAGCCCAAGGAAATAACGAGCAAAGAGAAACTGAGACGCGAGATCCAGTTTCTGGAAATTAAGTTAGCGAATCAGGTAAAACTGGTCCGCTGACGACTCCGTGAGGGCTCTGTTGGGTTTTTACTGAGTGGGCACAAATGACGGGTTGAGCCCGTTTTGAAAGTGGAAACACTGGCGTGCGAGAGCCTATGTTTTGCTTTCAAAAGTCTCCATTTCATCATAAATCAAGTCAATCCACAAAGAAAGACATATAATATAACTAAGAAAATTTTAAAAGTGAAAGTAATTAATGATGATAATCTATTATTTTTCTACTATTAATGAATTTATAAACCATTATCTCATATATCTTTCGCGTTATTTACGAAGTCAATAAACACGTTGAAATTTTGCTCTTATAGCATGGTTTGTGATAATTGCTTATGCAAAAAGTATTTGATAGTCTTTTTGCCATTTGCCAATTTGCTGATAATCTTTGTGAAAGCAGATTTGATGTAATTCTCCTCAGAATTTGCACCGCTCATAGTTTATCCGTTTTATTACTGTACCGCGCCTAGCACGCGGTCTATAAGTTCATCTGGCATGCATCCACTGTTTTCGCGTGATTTATCAGCATCATTAATTTCAAAACAACTGAAGTCGAATATCACATTGCCAAAAGTCTCAGCTAAATGTGAATATGAGTTGTGTCCGTTACTATTGTAATACCCCGTTGTGAGTTCCGCAGCGTGAGAGCTGTGTCCGTACCACCAATATACACACGCAACTTTTGTTACTAATGGGGTTTGGAAAATATACCTTGCACGTTCTAAAATGGACTGAGCATGTGCTAAAAGATAATTTTGATAAAAATTCATAAAGAAACCCCCAAAAGATTTGTTGTAACCAGAAACGAAGAACGTTGTTTGATCAGGTTTAGAATTATAACTTCCAGCATCAGTTGGAGGAAAATTGTAATCAAATCCAGATTTATTTGCACTGCTTTAGAAGTCTTTAAGCATAAGCGGGTCGAAGGCCTGAAAAGCTCCTATGCCAGGATATTTCCATTTTGCTGAAGGATGCGATGGATACCTTAGCTCTCCATTCGGTCCTAAACCTATTTAAATCTACAATATAGTTTCGTCGTTTAGATAGTTGATCGCCATATCATTGAAAGCAGTCATAAAGTCTGAATATATGTCTAATGGAGTTCTGTAAAGTTAATTTGCTCCAGTCGGAAAGACTTTTTGATTGTCTGCAGAAATAGCTATGTATTCGTCTGATTAGTATCCCCATTGATCTTAAAACAATAAAGACTAACGTTTAGCGGTTTCGAGAGCCCATTATGGGATGGAAATGCTCACATTACCTGTGCACTTATGAAAAGACAAAATGGGGCGGACTTTGAGATTGTAACTTTTTGCCAGTTCGAACACTTGTAAATATCCTTCGAAATTATATTAGCTAGGGTTACGCTCAACAATGCCCCACCATACATCAATGGCGATTCCGTGTACGTTTCCTTCCTTCAGTTTCTTAAAAGAGTCATTTAGAAACTGGATATTTTTAATTTTTCCCTAGTTATTTATAGTATCGTATGGCATCAACACTAGCACGTCAACAGATAGCACTTATAACACTTACAACATTAAAGTGGAAAGTCAAATTTAAAAAACGCCTTTATCTGAGACTCTGATTTTCATTACGCAAGGATAAAGTTTGCTAATTTGCATAACCCGACATATAACACTACAGTATGTATACTTAGTCTGGTAAGCAACTTAAATTTTGTTTCAATGGGCTTGAATATGATCAATATGAATGCTGACTCGTTATGCAATAAGATATAAGTATAAATACTTATATGAGTATAAATACTCCTTATTACACTAAATATTAAAACAACAACCAAAAATAATTTAAGCAAATAACAACAATCTCAATATTAATATAGTATTCAAAGATGCCAGAGGATTCAAAATCATAGCGTATTCTTTTTAATAATTATATACAAGAATAAGGGGGAAATAACGAAAACTCATTTTAATACATAGAATATATTATAACATTTGCTTTGCCATTTACCCCATTTACCACGCATTTACCAAACTTAAACCAGCTGAAAGAGTGAGTTCGAATTACAATATGTTATTTATTATATTGATTCTAACAGATTTTAGCTATAGTCTTTAAAAATCTATTAAAAAATTAGTTGTATTTATATGTATGATGATAACGGGTTTGGTGTGAAAGTTATGAGAGGGAATGAAAATTTAGTTGAAAGCCAGATGATTTATTTATATTATTTATTTATTTATTTATTGTAAGCTGATTTCTAAGTTATAAAATTACTTATTAAAGTATTTACATACATATTTAATCTAAAATACCACATCAAATGTCAAACCTTTACCAACCATAAACAATTCACGAGTATTTAAGTGGATCGGTTGGTATAGATGACATAGAAAAACGTCTGGCTACGGTTGCATTCTATTCTGATATGTTAATGAGTAATATTCGCGAGTAGTATTCAAGTTTAGTAATTTCACATGCTGGAAGGATGTGTTGTTTCTTTTAAGGATCAAAAGATAGAATATCCACCTACAAAAACTTAACATGTAACAGATCTTCTTCATCGATTTCTTTCTTGATCAAAACATATTTAAACCAAAGATCAACTTTTAAGCATATTCTTTACTTAGTAAAGAATCACATCGAGCCAATGTAGGTTTTATCACTCCCCGTAGCTAAATTAATTGATAAAAATTAAAGAATGCATTATTTGACATTTACTGGTGCACATTTACTGGAAGGATAGAAGCACTGCTAATTAGATTTTATTAAGCTAAAAACACGTTTTTCCCGCAAATAAATTGAATTAGTTTAGAATTTCATCAATTAGTAAGCGATGATTATTTAGTTTCAATTTACTTGGAATAAATGAACATTATATCCTTAATTCAACGTTTCTACCAGAATATAACGTGATTAAGAAGAAATGGATTATATTGACGATGAAGAAGATAACGAGTAGAACAATTAAAATTAGTAAGATGTAAGTTAGGAATTATTGTTATTATTCATGCCCAAAAAATGATGTGAAGTAAAAACGTTTCGAGATATAATTTACCTACGTGTATCGAAAAATATACTTATAATTTATATATTTATATTTACATACATGTTCATAAATTAAATTAAAAAGTAATTTCACGCTAAATAGATAAGATAAATACAGTAAGATACTTAGAACCAGTAATTAATTAGATATTAATTTTAAACTCTCTTTGTCTACGCATGAGGTACAAATAGAAATCTAAGATAGAGTTAAAATATAATTTCACTCTAAATGGGTGTTTGATTGCTTTAGATACTGCTTCTGAGCTCCGGCGTTGTCTATCAAGGACTCGATGTTGGTCGTGTTGATGTCCATCACATCGCTTACAATGGCGAACTTCTCGCACAGCATCTTCAGCTGCTTTCTGCTTCTTCTGATGTTGCTCTTGATGGACTGAAACGAGTCTATCACCAGGAAATCTAGCGTGTTGTTTCTGGCGTTGTCAAGTGAATGCGAGTTGGAGCCTACGGACTCTCTGGGTATCTGGCTCAACTGTTGTGGAATCTTGGTCGTTATTACTTGCTACATTTGGAGTGAAGTTTTTTAAAGTATTTGTGCTGGAGTCCAGGTAAACAGAGGAAAGCGCAAAAGTACTTTGAAACATACTTGGAATTTGAATCTCAAATACATACCTAGTGTACTATTTCGTTTAATAATATTAAATACTTATCCTTGTTGCTATTCTAGAGAATATACAATGTTGTTCTTTGAACTAATTTGGAATGTAAATCGAATCCAGAAAACATATGTGTACTTTTATAAATTGTATTATAGTCAATTGCTATTTTAAGTAGCAATGATGATATAAAAAGAAAGTAAATCGACTCACTTCTGCTCATTATATTAATAATATATAATTACCTAAAATAAAACCCCTGACATAAAAGACTTATATAACAAAAGATTGTAGTAAAATCTCGTTAGAACCAATTTCATCCCAGATCGCCTAATATTACTAAAGATTGTAACCAAAACTCATCAGAAAAACTCATAAATAACATATTTTAAATCGAACTCACTTCTTTCCTAGCAGCTGGCTCAAGCCCAGGCTGCTGGCTCTGACAGGACTCATGCCTGGGTCTGCCACCTTCGCGACTTCCGGCTTCTTCTCGTCTGCCTTCAAGAGGCCCGGCTTCAGCATCTGCAGGAACTTCTTGTTTCCGTCTGGCTTCGGGGCAGACAGATTCTGTTCTTCTTCTTGGAACCTGCTCATGGCGAGCGGGGCCTGGGACTGCTGCATCTGGGACATCTGCGACATGTTCAGCTGTTGCGTGGGGCTCTGTTTCTTGGCCATCTTCACGTCGATCTGCTTCAGGTAGTCGTCCACGTTCTGCATCACTTTCTGCTGCAGCTCCAGGTACTTGCTCTTGGCGTTGCCCGAGTTGTACGCGAAGCCCGCTTCCTCCACTCTCCTGTTGTACAGCGACAGCGCGCTGCAGCACAGCTACGTCAAGTTAGTTCCGATTATGTTCTCATCCAGTACGTTGTTTCCCTCCTCGGTCATGTAGGACTGGTTGAACAGATTCATGCAGAAATCGGCTGTCTGTCCGTCGTTCAGCGTGCCTGCCATGGTCCTGAAGCGCTCGAGGCTCATTTTCGTTCTGAAGAGCCTGGCCGTTTGCTGGGCGCGGTCTTTGAGCCCGTTCTGGAGGCACTTGGTCGCGTAGGTGAACGCGATGGCGTCGAAGGCGGCGAACTGGCCTGCGTCCGGTTAGAACGTGGTGCACGCGTTCAGGACCAGCTGCTGGAGGAAGAGGTCTCTCTCGAGGATGTCGATCTCGTCGATGTTCTGGTTAATCGGGGGCGAGGGCTTGCGCTGGTCAATGTTGGGAAGTGAAAGGAGGAGGAGCTGTGGGGTCACGTTCAGTGGGTAGTTCTGAGATATTTGCTGGATGTCGTTTTAAAACAGCTGCTTGAAATCAATCTTGGTGGTTGGCTTCACACCCTGCTTGAAGCTCTGCTTCAAAATCGGATCGAGAGCCGAGAACAGGGACTGATCGGTTTGCTGTACAGTCATGTAATAGAATTACAAGGTATTGTTTTCGAATTCTGAGTAAAGCACGTATTTGTACTCTGGTTTGAGCATCTCAAGCTCCTTTCTGATGAGAACTTCGCTACTCTCGCCCTTGATAGTTTTCATGATTTTGTCCTGAATCTACGCAACTTTGTCCAACTCCTCTTCAATGAACGAATGAATCTATACCAACTTTAGATTGTACCCATCAATCGGTGATGTGTAATTCAACATGAATACACCTTACTCATTGCCAAGAAGAGTTATTCCTGATGGCATTATTTCGCAATACGAGCAGGACTATATACCAGAAGTCCTGTATACAATTTTAAGAGCCTCTGCGTCGAACATTTCAATGGACGACTGTCTGATGATTAAGAACAAGTTTTTGTAGGCGCAAATATTAACATAATCTTGTGCAACTTCTTGATACACAACATTACCGCAGTTGTAAATGATTATCGTTCTGTTATCGAAAACGACACCACAATATTGATAGTCTCCCAATACGCAGCGCATCGGCTTCATGAATCTTGAAAATGTTGCTTTCCAAACTTAATCGGAATTAGGTCTCATCACAAGTAATTAAAATTCGTTGAGGTAGCAATACGCTTCTGCGCAAACATCGGCGTCAACGTGAGACAAGTGATTTGCTACTTGTTTTGGTGGGAAATCAGAGTTGTTGAATTGGAAGTTCAGCACGTAATTTTGTGTCTTTTGCTGCGATACCATTCCATAGTAGTTGAGTCTCAGGATGGATCTTTGGGCTTGTTGAATGGTTTGCAGGCGTTCAGGGAAATTTCTGAATGCGTTTACAGTTTGTCCGTTGTACAGGATCATTGTGTTGTTGAGTTTCATGAAGTTCTGTTCTTTTTGTACTTTCAGTTGGTTGATTATTTTTTGTGTGAGTTGGTCTGCATCAAATTAAACAGCTTGTTCTTCGTTGGAGCTTTCTTCAATATCGATTGAGTAGTGTTTTTCTTCGTCTTCTGAGCTTTCTTCGAAGCCGATTGAGTGGTGTTCTTCTTTCTTTTCTTCTTTTGGTTTTCTGTAGTCGATTTGTTGCAGTTCTGAGGACTCTTCAATTGCTTTCACGGTTGGTTTCTTCGGTTTCTCTTTTATTTCTTCTTTGATTTCTTGTTTGACCGGTTTTGGAGCTTCTTTTACCTCTTGAACTGGTTTTTTAACGGTTACGTTTTCAACTATTTGCTTCACGATGTCCTGTTCACTTATTTTGAGCGTTTTCTGGTCTGGGACAATGTACTCCGTTTTTAGGAGGCAGATGTACTTCATAAGGTCGTCGTCGTTGATTTTTATGTAGAAAAAGAACATTTTGTTGATTGAGTTGATTGAGCAGTCGAATCTGACTATTTTACCGTCAAAATCAAACTGGTGTTCAATTTTTAGCTCCTTTTGCAGGTCCAGGACGTAGAATTTGTCACCGAGCACGATTAATTTGTCCTTAATCTGTCTCACACTGGTTGCGCTTGGGATTTCGATGTCGAAGCACACGTTAGACAGATCAGTGACTAATCTGAGCTGAACTTTGTTGTTAACGCAGCTGGCTATGTACTGTTTGTAGAAACACGCTTCTGGGAATTATTCTGCGCAGTATTGCTGCCCTCTCTGGCTTATTTACTAAATGGTTTGTTAATTCTTGAAGTCGTACGAATAAACACATAATTGGCTCATGCTTCCAACTATTATTAACTCTTTGTTCATGAACTTTATGTTTACCACAGCGTCTTCCATTTTTATAACCTCTATTATCTCCTTCGTGTCAACGTTCATCCTGTTCAGTTGTCCGTTATCGAATCCGATGAGTAAATCGTCCTCGTAGAACTCAAGGGCCGTTACCTGAGACTCAAGTTGAATTATTTTAACAACTGAGAGTGGTTCGAGAATTTTCGTGTTCGGAACCCTAAAAAGGGACCTGGTCGTTGAGAAATACAGAAACTCTGAATTTGAAGTCAAGGCCGTAATCGGACTGTTGTCCTGAGGAGCAAGGGCTTCCTAAAAGGTAGAACCAGCTAATTAGGATAAGGAACCAGTTTCGTCCGTAAATACACAGCCGGCCAAACCAGCACGCAATAAGAGGGTGTGGTCACTCGCATCGCCAATGAGCGTTCCAGACTGAGTCACGGGCTTCATTACTTTGAGTGGAGTGGTAAAATATTAATAATTATAGTGCAAATAAAATAATAATGCTAAAAATTAAGAAAAGAAAATAAAGGCTTGGAATTAGAGATAAATGATGGCGGATTAACATGAACAGTGAAATCGATAGTGTAGTTGATTTTTAAACTACTTGTAAAATATATTCAGATTTAGAGCATAATCTCCTAGATTATTTGAAATTTAAAGGACTAATCAAGTCTTAACAGTCAGACATGGTTAATATAAACACGATAATATAATCATTCAGTCCTTCTTTTATTTTTTGTTAGATTCAACTGTTTTTCCTTTTTAAAGACAAACAAATAAATAAAATACCACATATGCGCCGCATAATATGCATGCGGGCATAGTGTAAGGTACCAATTGTTTGTATTAATTATTTTAGTCTATTATTAGATAAGCAGATCCAGCGAGTGTTACAAGGCAGATAATGAAAGCTATTGAACCAAAACAGTGCATTCAAAGGAGTGATAAATAATTGATTGTTACATTTTTTAAACGTTAATATTTATGTATTAATTAATTATGAAATGTACACTCACAATTCATATTTCATGTATATGTTCACGAATTCACATGTATATGTTCACGAATTCATACATTTATTGGGTTAATTTGTTTTAAATTTAAGTAAGGCCTGGAACTGAATCTTACTAACCAGCTGCTCCTTCATGGACTTCATGTATATTGAATTATTATACTGTTATATCATAATTCTATATACTAATATCACACGTTTAAATTTCAAAGCAATCCTAACTATTTTAGATCAAATATATACTTCTCAATTGCATTTTAGTTTTTAAATAGTGAGTTTACATTTATATCAACAACTCCGAGCTTTTTCTCTATTTTAATACATTGTAAATGAGCTGAAAGTAATTCGTTAGTTTGCTTGATTATTAATTATTATAGTTCTTCAACAGTAGGAATGTGTTTGAAATCCTCTGTATTATTTGTAAGATTTTAAGGTATTATTTAACTTTGGCTTATATTTAATGGAGTTTTTATATTGTTAAGGTGTTGTGGTGGTTAATTTTGAGTAATAGCTTTTGATCTCCATTTTTATACTGCTTACATTTGATGTGGAATATTTATTACAATGTAAACAAACATCAGGTCTAACAGTATATATCAAATGTATATTAAATTTGTTTAATAAATACACATATAGACATGATTAAAATAAACAATTAATAATAATTTGAAAACAATATAATTTGAAATATTATATTGAAAATGTTTATTGACCTAACTTAAACAATTTGATTGTATGCAGTTTATACGATAATTTGAGTTATTACATATGTTAATTTAACTTATATATTTTACCAAAGGTTTATCCAATTTGAATAGCGAATAGTAACATGTCTACAACGTTTTCATATTATTTAAACAGATATTGATTAATTGTGTTGATATATTCATTTATTAATGACTTTATTAGTTTCAAACAACTTCATTTAACTAGTCATTATTATATTGTTTTGAGACATTATATTTCCGAAGAAAAGAATTTAATGTTATGTCTTTTATTATATAATTATATAATAGCCATTCACTGTTAACTCAAAGCAATCTCAAGTCCTATAGTTTCATAATATACAATTCAATTGCATTTTAGTTATTAAATAGTGAGTTTACATTTTTATCAACGATGCCAAGCTTTTTCTCTATTTTTGTACATAGTCGTTAAAATGCTAGTAATTAATTAGTTTTTTTAGCAATATATTATTTCATATCTTCTAATGTAGGTTTGCGTTAGAAATAATTTGTTTAATTTGTTAAATCTATAGTCATATTTTTAATTTACTATATATCAGTTGTATTTTAAATATTTTTAAGAAGTTGTGGTGGTTAAGATTGAGTAATAGCTTTAGAGTGCCATTTCTATATTGTTTACATTTGGTGTGGATAGATTATTAACATTTAACAATATGCATAACATAATACGCATAGACTATTTACAGTAAACTTTTAATGATGTTTAAACTCATGTAATTTTATCAAATTTGTTATTTGAAATATAATAGAGATTAAGTTTGTATTCAATTCGAATGTATATTGAATAATATTCTTGTTTCACAAGTGCATTGCATAATATTTTATTAAAATCATAATATAATCATAATGAAGAAAGTTAAAAGTTCACTTACTCTTCAAATATCTAATATACTCCTGGATTGCGTTGTTATTTTTGTGAATTTTCTAAATACTGCTGCAATTATATTCTAAAAACTCGTAAATCTTGTTCAAACGGCTAACTTACGAGTATAAGTCACTTCTTAAAAGGAGGATTTGATCTATTAATTATTCACAGGCATTCATTTGTAAATATTCTATATACTGAGTGAAAATTGCTAAGCATTGTTCACAAGTATGTTTTTAATACTAAATATGAACAGTGTATTCATAATGGGTTGGAGTAAATTTCTAAAAATAGTCGAACTTTTGTTTTTATTACTATTTGTTATTTATTATTATGATAATACAACATAATATTTGGCATGAAAAATCAAAGTATAATAATGCTAATTATGTGATGAATATACTAGTTTTATCATTAAAATCATTATATTTCACTCTATATTTTAATATAATATGTATTAAATATTATTTCTAAATATTATTTTGTTAACTCTTGAAGCTCAAATTCAGAACTGAATTCTGTAAAGTTTTTGTAAATAAAATGAAACGTTCCTCCCGTTTTCCCTCAGAATTTCGATGTTGTTCAAAATTAATTCGGTTCCGTTCTGAATCTTTTGAACTCGTTTAATCAACTGTTGAAGCTCAAATGTTTGCTCTCTGATCAACTCGTTCAGAGGTTGAAATGAGGGAATCAATCTGAAATCCTCAGTGTTGTTGTGGTTTGAGTTGTTGTTCACTGATGGAGTCTTAAGTAATTGAGCCTGAGAGGGGATTTACTTCAAACACTGAGGTAATTTCGAATAGGTGAACTTACGAATCATTTGGAGTGGGCAAATAATGGATATACGCATATATAAGAGACATGTTGAATAATATAAGGTCAAGTATAAAAACTAAAATTTTAAATAATTCTACGATTTAAACAATTCTGAACAAATATAATAATTAACTTAGTGGTTCATCATGTTAGTTAATTATATCTACTATATTATTTATATTATTTCGCTCCATTTATACTTACTGTACTACACTTAACACTATCACAAGCTTTTGTTTCAAAATCGTCTCAGTCTCTATCACCGATCCTGATTCGGTTAATTAAACTTTACAAATCATATTATATATGATACATATACGATACAATAATAGACAAAAATAATCAGTCAGTAAATAAATATAATAGATTTATTAAAACACAAGTTATTCCACTTCTTCAATGGAACTGGACATATAAATCGTTTCTGCAATTTCAGGATTTAACTGGGGATTTTCGTTAACAAATTTACCAGTATAAATTATTTAAAAATATGCAGAGATAACAAAATTACATGAAATTACTGCATCTATGCTTTCTATTTTAGAAAAAGTTGCATTATGTGCTGGATCTGCAGTTGGTTGCATTATGACACCATTATACGCAGCTAAGTTAGGATTTGGTAACTCACTTCGTATTTTATTCATTTTATGTATTATAATTAATGGAGCTTCTATGATTCCAGTTCATTGGATGTACTTAACAGCTATACGCTTTCTATCCGGTTTTATGACCTCTTCCATTAGTTCTCTTACACCTTTATTGGTTGCAGAAGTTTTATAACCTCATGCTCGTGAAAAGACAATGATGATGTTCGCTATATGTTTGAACACTGGTGTGCTTGTCGCATACTTAATACACTTAGCTATTTCTTTTGATTACAAATATTGGTTTATGACTTTTTTGCTACCAATAATCTTTAATGTAGTTGCTTTATTCTGTTCGTGGGGATTAAATAAAATCTATACGCAAGAGCAAGTACCTGGAGCTGCAGCAGAAAGTGATGCAGAACGTGGACGACTACCTGAAGCAGATCGACGTGAAGATGGCCAAGAAGCAGAGCCCCACGCAACAGCTGAACATGTCGCAGATGTCCCAGATGCAGCAGTCCCAGGCCCCGCTCGCCATGAGCAGGTTCCAAGAAGAGGAGCAGAATCTGTCTGCCCCGAAGCCAGACGGAAACAAGAAGTTCCTGCAGATGCTGAAGCCGGGCCTCTTAAAGGCAGACGAGAAGAAGCCGGAAGTCGCGAAGGTGGCAGACCCAGGCATGAGTCCTGTCAGAGCCAGCAGCCTGGGCTTGAGCCAGCTGCTCGGAAAGAAGTGAGTTCGATTTAAAGGATGAATTTATGATATAGATTCTAACAAGTTTTGACTATAATCTTTTGTAATATTAGGCGATCTGGGATGTACGGGGTTTGATCGTCAGAGAAGAACAACTATAACTCGAGTAATAGCGAGAATATAATGTATTTTTTAGTATGCATCAAAGATAGTGGGTTTGTACTTGAGGTAATGTAATATTATCAATATTATGAGCGAGAAGTGCGTTTTACTTTCTTTATATATCATCATTGCAATTTAAATATTAATTTGACGATAACGCGATTTATAAAAGTACACATATGTTTTCTGGATTCGATTTACATTCCAAATTAGTTCAAAGAACAACATTGTATATTCTCTAGAATAACAACCAGGATAAGTATTTAATATTATTAAACGAAATAGTACACTAGGTATGTATTTGAGATTCAAATTCCAAATCTGTTTCAAAGTACTTTTGCGCTTTCCTCTATTTACCCGGACTCCAGCATAAATACTTTTAAAAACTTCACTCCAAATGTAGCAAGTAATAACGAGTAAGATTCCACAACAGTTGAGCCAGATACCCAGAGAGTCCGTAGGCTCCAACTCGCACTCACTTGATGTCACTAGAAACAACACGCTCGACTTCCTGGTGATAGACTCGTTTCAGTCCATCAAGAGCAACATCAGAAGAAACAGAAAGCAGCTGAAGATGCTGTGCGAGAAGTTCGCCATTGTAAGCGATGTGATGGACATCAACACGACCAACATCGAGTCCTTGAAAGACAACGCCGGAGCTCAGAAGCAGTATCTAAAGCAATCAAACATCCATTTAGAGTGAAATTATATTTTAACTCTATCTTAGATTTCTATTTGTACTCATACATGCGTAGACTAAAATAGCTTAAAATACATATCTAAGTATTTATCTTGGAAAAATATGATAAATTCTAAAGCGAAATAAATGTATCTCTTACATATATGTGAAATTTATAACTTAATCTAGGATTTTATTTCATATGCATTATTATAGCTTTAATACAAATATTTTGATTGTCTTTACAAACTACACTGTTGTTATGGTATAACAGTGTAATAAAAACATAATTTTGCTTTTTATTGTATTTTTATATCAAACGAAACAAAATATAAATTATAATTAAAATGTGGAAGAAAAAATTATTAAACATTAAATTTAATTTACATGATTGAGAAATTTACCTTTATATTATACAATTTATTAGATTATAGTGATATCTAGTTATATAACTCACTCCAAATGTAATATGCGGTAAGTAAAGAAGTATTAAGTAATGTACCGTAGCAATTACATAAAATATCAACTTGTAATTTAGAAACAATTGGCAAACTGAATAATGACACACAGGATTTCCATTGTCTGTAGTCCTTTTCATTCCTAAATTTATATATCTAAAACCAAAGAAAAGAACTGAAAGCTTTGCGTAAGCGAATAGCTGGAATTGAAAGAATAACACAGAAAAATATGGAAAATACTCAGACGCTAATTGAAAACTCAAAGGCGCAAAAAATGTTTCTATAATACTTAACCTATAGAAATTAGTGGTGATTTCATTAGATGCTGTGTGAATATTTAATATTTCCTTTATTTACTCTGTTTAATAATCAAACGATTATAAGCTGAGATCTCCTAAATACAGGAACGATTAACACAACTTTCTGGTTCATTTAATCAAATTTCTTTTGCGCTTATTTTCTTTGCGTACGCAGATGAATTTAGTAGTCAACCAGAACGGCAATGATAGTAAACATACAAATTACATGGCGAATGAGGGGTCGAGTGCTTATAGATTGACTTTTGGCATAAAAATAAAATATTACATTACTTCTAAATCTCATAAAATTTGAAAATCAAAAAGTTGTCTGCATGCATTTTATTGAAATATAACAAGGATTTTGCGGAATTTATAGAAATTGATTCACATACAAATTGTAATATTTTTGGTAACTTCCACACCATTTTGAGCACTTTTTATTTTAATCCACTTCATTAATAAAACTATGAGATTTGTGTCTGCAGAGTTCGTATTAGAATAAGTATGAAAAGTCTAAGCTTAAAAATAAAGTTTCCCTCAAAATAAAATTGTTTCATTTGTACTGAAGTTACTAAAGTTTAAAGTTAAAACTTACTAATAAATGGGTAGCTAAATCTCAAAAATCTCTGTCCTGAATATCAGTATTTTATGAAAAATCGTTGGAATCGAACATTAATAGCTTGTCGTCAATGCTTCGATTTTAAGTTATATATTCAAATTTGGTTTCAGTGGGAAGCAAAGAGACTTTTGTTATGATACGAAAGTAACATGGTGTCCAAACGCAGTCGAACAGCTCAGTTTTAGTTAAATGAACGAATCTCGCCATATGAGATAACTCATCAAATATCTTAGAAAATTTATAAATCCAAATAAACGTGATTATCATTAAAATTTTAAGAAGGCTCAAAAAGAATAATTTAGCTTATTACTTACTAAAGAAGGTAAATTAAGTTGCACAATCTCACCACGCCTAATCTTATTTGAGGATCCGACCTTTTAATCTTATTATCAGTCATTGCGTCAACTTACATTACCGACGCACGTGAAAACTTATTACTACATGATACATCAGAAAAATGAATATCGCTGGTTTGCTTGATGAATTCAAATTTTACGCAAAATAATTTCAAATGAGCTTCAAACGCTGGATTTCTAAAAAACAATAATAGTAAAATTTTCTATGAAAGGATGATTGTATTATATTTCGTCGCATAATCTATAACAATCAATAACGATACTAAATATGCATGTAAATACTTTTATAGCTGGTTTTTGGATTTTCTTGTTATTTGTGCAAACTGAAATATCATTTTTGAGATTCGTTACCACATAATAACAATACAAGACTAATAATGAAGAAAATCTTACCAATTCTTTAAAGTCCACTCCGAACTCAAGATATTCTATTAAGCCAAAGAAAACTAGTTGCCAAAATTCGCCTTAAATCATAAAATTGTGTCGTATCATAATTGTATATAGTAGCCCCATTTTGAGGCCTACTCAACTAAGTTTATGTGTCGAACAATAATTTTTCTAAAATCAGGTTAATCTTCTCGAGCAGACCACATTGGTAACTAAAACTGAAGCTCTCGAAGCTTACGCTGACGAGTTAAATAATTTTTATTAAAGCACACAAAGAAAGCTAAAATCTAAAATGTGCCTGAAATACCAAAGCTTAACTGACTTTAATGTTAAAAAATGTATTAAAAAGTTTTAGTCACACAAATAATTTTTTGTTACTTGGCTCTTCAAATTGATAATTATAATAAAATACTGATATTCAGGACAGACAAAATTAATCTCGAATTTCAGAGTTTTTATAAACTTTTGTAAACTTCATTGAATGACTGCAGTGAGCAGAGTTGGAAGGAACGGATCAGAATATCGAGTAGTCTTGAACTATATGTTTCTTTTGTTGAAGCATATAGAATTCCGAGTTTGAGCATCATGAAGGCCAGTTTGTCTCCAAGCTCCCGTAACTTATGTAACCAACGAAGGAGGAAGCGTCAGACGATAATCAGTGAGCTTAGTATTATAAGGACTCCAACTAACATTATTTATGAAAACAGATTAAATTACTCACACACCAAATTTTTTGCAGGGGCCATCAAATTACACTGCAAATGAATGAAATTTAACTAATGGAGATCTTCTACTTCATCTAATGGAGATCTTCTACATCTACTTCAATTAGCAAGTTCCCTCTTTCCTAGTAGATGAGCAGAAGCATTTGTTATCCTTTAAGAATTAGTCATCGTCACATTTATAGCACTAAAGGGGATTAGTTTAGACCATTTTGAATTTATTGTTGCACACACAGGTTCCATCCGCTCCTTTCACTTATCCGTTTTTCTCATCACATAAAACACATGACCTTCCGCTTGAAGATAAATATTAGTATTCGCCTTGCTTCGTACACTCGCAATTGTCATTTTCTTGATGAAGTTTGAATCCATACTTTTCATGCATAAAACACAGGTATTTATTGCAACCATTTAGAGTGAAATTATATTTTAACTCTATCTCATATTTCTATTTGTACTCATACGTGCGTAGACAAAAATAACTTAAAATACATATCTAAGTATTTATCTTATCAATTTGAGTGAAACTAATTTTTAACGTAATCTGATTTAATTTTATTTGCATTATAATATAGTTTGGCACAACTTCACTTTCATCTTACTCACCTTCATCTTACTACAACATTATAAAATTATTAGTAATACATTGTGATAAAATTCATGTATTTTACATGTATATATGCTAAGTTATTTATTGGTATTGCTGCATTCAGTTATAATTAAACTTTTGCAAATCAAATTTGTAATTTGAATTATTTAAAGTATTTTGACATAATGCTTTTCAATTAGACGAAAATGCCAAAATATAATTAAATATTCGAGAAATTATTAAAAAGAAAAGTGAATTATTAAATGTAGTATTGAATACAAATAAGATTAATATATGTTTTTAATACATTATTATATATTATATAGTAAAAGAAGCAGATTAATTAAATATTTCACTCCTATTGTAAATGACTGACAAATTATGTTTATAAAACGTGCCACAACATTTACATAAAATATCTACTGGCAATTTAGAAATAATAGGTACACTAAATAATGATACGCAAGATTTTCAATGTCTTCATTCGTTTTATTTCCTAAAGATCTATATTAAAAGGAAAAGGAAAGAACTAAAATTGTTGCGCAAACGATTAGCTGAAACTGACAGTATTTTGTAGAAGAACATAGAAAATATCATAACGCTGATTGACAATTCGAAAGCTCAAAATATGTATCTGAATTATTATATAAACTATTGAAGCAAAATGATGCAAATAAATGACTTATATTTATAAAATAATAGCCTCTTGAACTATACTTCATAACCAAATATTATTTCAAAACCGTTACTTATTAATTTTTACTTATTATTTAACTATTTCTAAGTTAGAACTAGCCCTTCTATTATAAAATTAAAAAGAATCGATTCACTCAGGTGTCTTTTAGTCAACACATATTTCCCTTACTTTACCAAAAACTGTAAATGTACATCTGGTGTATATGTGAATCTTCAAGTAGTCACTCTGAATAGCATCCTCAGACAACCTGAGTTAGTTCGCACTTGAACCAACATTATGACCTCAGAAGTGTACTTTCTGCTTTTAAACCCATTTGATCATGATTCATGAGCTAGAATACGGTAATAATTTAATATTCTTACATATATACTATTTTATTCAGTATTCTCGAACTTGTATAATTATATTTTGTTCAATACTTATTTTATGTGTTTTGTAATAATAATAAATATATATAGCAATATTTAAGTAGTTAATGTAACATTTTTATTTTAATATACGTTACATATCGTTACATTATATTACGTTACATTATATACGCTGATGGATATCATCCGATATCAGTTTTGATATCATATTTTTACATTAATTATGAAAAATACACATCAGACTCCGCTCCAATGATCAACATAATTATATGTTATTAAAGCAGCGTTGAACCGGATATTATTCTTATTAACCAGTAAGAGAAAAATATCGCTCTAAAAACTAATGTAAATACTGTTATAGGTGTTCAAGTGCCTCCAATAATCATAGCTGATAGTAAAACAGCTATTTATCATCACTTTGCATTTTTAGCAGTATTTAACATCCCAGATTAATGCACAATATAATTTAGTGATATATATGATTTTAAGTTAGAATAGTACCAACAAAGTGAAACATCTGTTTCATTTGTCGTTTAACTATCGAGAGAGCAGAATGATGGTTCTAAATTCATTTATGTCAAGGTAATAAGCAAATGTGATACTTAGATGATGTTAGTTGCGTCTGCAGTTCATTATTACGAAGAGCATGTAACACTGTTCACAAAGAAGCTTCCAGAACGTACTTACTTGGTCCACAATCACGTTAAAAATTAAAACAAGAGAATAATGATTGATGTGGCTTCGACAGAATCATTTGCTGTATAAGTGTGCTCTACTCCAGTTTTAATGAATATAATTGGTCCTGACTGCAAAAAGTACGAGGGAAAAGGCGTACTATAAATAGATGTGGAAGTAAACACTTTCAATGCCATGGATTACATTTATTACTCCATTGAGACCAATATCAACAAAAATAAAACCATTTACGCCGAGCTCACTTTTGTGAATATAGTTCCTATAAACACAAAGACGCTTGAGTACAATGTACCTAACGAAAGGCTTCACTACTAACTTAGTAATATCGCAGCTGAAGCATATTTCGAAGTGTCCCGCATTGACCTTGGAATATTAATCTGTTTCACAGAAACATTCAAAGATCAAGCTTATCAGTGTAATTTTTAAATCACAGCCCTTGGTAAGTACACTATAACGCCTTAAATGAAGCACTTCTTAGTTTAAAACACCGGGTGGTTTGAGTTCCAAATAGTTCAACAAAAAGAAGAGGAGGAGGAAGAAGAAGAATAAAACGAAAAGAGTAAAAAGTGGATCATTTGGGTCGTTCTTGCCGTTGTCATTGTTGTGATCGGAATTGCGGTTTTGACGTTTTTCCTCGTGAAAAACAGGAAATACTAAAAGTTCGGAAACGAAACTGTTTAAATAAACGGATCACTTGAGATGTGAGACATTTTTTGATTATACCAGGGGGAAATAACCTGTTTATACATATATTTATAGGTATATAAGCATTCGAAAGTCTCAATGAAGTCTGTTTGTGCCGTCTCGAGGAGGTGATATATATATCTCACTTTCTCCTATATATTTATATTAATAATTATTTGACGATATGCAGATGGGCTAATTAGTTAGTTTCTAGAGACATACATAGAGATTAATTTTGGAAATATTTTTGTTTGTTCGATTCCTTTTCAAAAGTAAATTTAATTATTTAAATATAACAATTAATTTAACTCTTATTAACTGATTTTTTCACAGAGTAAAAAACCCTTGGTATGAAATGAAAAGATTTGAAACTTTTAATATCATTTTCCTAAATTTGGTAATTTTTGTGGAAGTGTTGACACTAAACTCCACACCACCAACGAAAAAGTAGTATTTTAACTGTATTTGATTCATATACAAATATTTTCCTTTTTATGTTAGTTAGTTAATGATATGAAAAATATGATAAATTCTAAAGCGAAATAAATGTATCTCTTACATATATGTGAAATTTATAACTTAATCTAGGATTTTATTTCATATGCATTATTATAGCTTTAATACAAATATTTTGATTGTCTTTACAAACTACACTGTTGTTATGGTATAACAGTGTAATAAAAACATAATTTTGCTTTTTATTGTATTTTTATATCAAACGAAACAAAATATAAATTATAATTAAAATGTGGAAGAAAAAATTATTAAACATTAAATTTAATTTACATGATTGAGAAATTTACCTTTATATTATACAATTTATTAGATTATAGTGATATCTAGTTATATAACTCACTCCAAATGTAATATGCGGTAAGTAAAGAAGTATTAAGTAATGTACCGTAGCAATTACATAAAATATCAACTTGTAATTTAGAAACAATTGGCAAACTGAATAATGACACACAGGATTTCCATTGTCTGTAGTCCTTTTCATTCCTAAATTTATATATCTAAAACCAAAGAAAAGAACTGAAAGCTTTGCGTAAGCGAATAGCTGGAATTGAAAGAATAACACAGAAAAATATGGAAAATACTCAGACGCTAATTGAAAACTCAAAGGCGCAAAAAATGTTTCTATAATACTTAACCTATAGAAATTAGTGGTGATTTCATTAGATGCTGTGTGAATATTTAATATTTCCTTTATTTACTCTGTTTAATAATCAAACGATTATAAGCTGAGATCTCCTAAATACAGGAACGATTAACACAACTTTCTGGTTCATTTAATCAAATTTCTTTTGCGCTTATTTTCTTTGCGTACGCAGATGAATTTAGTAGTCAACCAGAACGGCAATGATAGTAAACATACAAATTACATGGCGAATGAGGGGTCGAGTGCTTATAGATTGACTTTTGGCATAAAAATAAAATATTACATTACTTCTAAATCTCATAAAATTTGAAAATCAAAAAGTTGTCTGCATGCATTTTATTGAAATATAACAAGGATTTTGCGGAATTTATAGAAATTGATTCACATACAAATTGTAATATTTTTGGTAACTTCCACACCATTTTGAGCACTTTTTATTTTAATCCACTTCATTAATAAAACTATGAGATTTGTGTCTGCAGAGTTCGTATTAGAATAAGTATGAAAAGTCTAAGCTTAAAAATAAAGTTTCCCTCAAAATAAAATTGTTTCATTTGTACTGAAGTTACTAAAGTTTAAAGTTAAAACTTACTAATAAATGGGTAGCTAAATCTCAAAAATCTCTGTCCTGAATATCAGTATTTTATGAAAAATCGTTGGAATCGAACATTAATAGCTTGTCGTCAATGCTTCGATTTTAAGTTATATATTCAAATTTGGTTTCAGTGGGAAGCAAAGAGACTTTTGTTATGATACGAAAGTAACATGGTGTCCAAACGCAGTCGAACAGCTCAGTTTTAGTTAAATGAACGAATCTCGCCATATGAGATAACTCATCAAATATCTTAGAAAATTTATAAATCCAAATAAACACAGTAATCGAGTTGGGACCGAGATTAGTAGGCGGGTTGCAATTAATTGAATGAATTCGTTTTACCTTGGCCGCGAATACTTTAGTAAAATTTTATTAAAATATGTATCACACTCCAAAATTTCCGCATCAAAAATGATTATTAATCATAACTATATCTAGTGATTCATTGATACTGTACGCAAACCAGTGATAAATTCCCCATGAAATCGATCATATGAATCATAATGGTATCAGTTTCGTTTTGTCTTTAATTTGTAAAGAGTCATCTGGTAAAATAGAGTTTTTAGTAGAGAACTACTAATACTCAATGAAACTTACCCAACCAAAAGCTTGTTGATAGTCTTTCCTAAACGATGGCGGAAACCCATCTATTGTTCTGTCTGCTTTAAATTTTCTTGTTCTAATTGCCACAAGAAATTTGGTTCAGTTAGATACTAAAAATTGATTTGTGTTTTCCGGCAATTCACAAAAAATTGTAGTACTTTAACAATATAGCAACTGATGAGATGCTAGAATTCCATTTATATAATTTAATTTGAAGAACGACGAACTATTGAAAATAACGAATTTTCATTTTTCAGAAACAAATGTTAACGCCTTTAAATTTAATTATAAGAGCTTAAATGACTTGGTTAAATTATTAAAATAATTGGTTGTAATAGTTTCGAGCGCTGAGAGCTTGGTTCAAGTTAGACAATATTCAGAATTATGTGTCCAATTATTCATACTGTGAATAAATAGATCTATTTATCAAGATATTAATTTAATATATAATAATAATATTCAGTAATGTCTACTAATTCTTTATTATTAACATCACAATCTTTAATTTGAAACAGCTGAAACAATTATTTCGAACATTGCTGAGGAAATATACTAACTTTAATAAGTATTATATGTTAGTTAGTATCAAAAGAGTTCAAAAGTTTCTTCAAAAGTTTGTTACCACTTCTTTTTATTAAAAATATTTATTTCGTGTTAGAATAGAAGGAGCAAAATATAATATTTGATTTTGCGATAAATATAATTAGTTAAGTGTAGAAACTAGTAAATAAATGAAACTAAAACTTTCAATTCTGCGACTTAGAGTTGAAATAGAAATTCAACTACTAATTGTAATAGAAAGCTTGAACCCTATATATTATGTCCAGTATTTTTAGTTCAAAGTATTCAATAAAATATATAATATAATATGCACGCTTGGTGGTATTAATACACTTAATAATCAATTTATAAACTTTCATTTTTAACAAATCATGTAACTTTAGCAACGTATACATTTTCTTGATATAGTGCTTACATACTATTGTGTACCTAATAATATTAACTCTATTTAGATTTGAACCTGATTCCAGTATAATTAGTTTAAACATATAATTCGACTGAAATCAAATTGTAGTAATAATTAAATATATTATCATAGTATTCGTTTTACATATTGGTATTAATAATTAATATAGTAATTTAGTTCTATCGAACATAAATATCTCGTTTCATATAAAACTAAATTTAGAGCAAAAACTGAATAAGTTAGCAATACAAAGAGTGCGAGGGATCATATGTTGCAATTTATGCACGCATCGTTTGAAGAAGATTCTATGAAATTATTACAAAAATATCACAACAATCAAAACTAACTAGTTTACGAAAATGTTGATAATTGGAATAATCGTTGTGATGGAAATATTTTTTAATGTGCTGTTATTACGTTTCAAACGAATTATGAAAATATTTTTGAATTGCCGGAAAATGCCCATGATTATTTAGGTTGCTAAAAGTAAACATTTATGAACATACAAAAATTCAATTTTGATTTTTTCGTAAGTATTTATTGTAATATCTCGTTCAATGCAATAATGTGAGAGGTATTGTATACTGCGTAGATGAACAAATAATTACAACAATGGATTGAATATAACATTTATCAATATTGAATTATGATCAAAAATGAACTAAATGTGATAAATGAAATGAAAACTGTATTGTGAGAATATTTTACTTTAATATTTCGAGAGGTAGTGAACGCATAATATTTATAAAATTTCACTCCTGAATTCCAAAAAAAGTTATAAAATATTACTGTAAATAAACGTGATTATCATTAAAATTTTAAGAAGGCTCAAAAAGAATAATTTAGCTTATTACTTACTAAAGAAGGTAAATTAAGTTGCACAATCTCACCACGCCTAATCTTATTTGAGGATCCGACCTTTTAATCTTATTATCAGTCATTGCGTCAACTTACATTACCGACGCACGTGAAAACTTATTACTACATGATACATCAGAAAAATGAATATCGCTGGTTTGCTTGATGAATTCAAATTTTACGCAAAATAATTTCAAATGAGCTTCAAACGCTGGATTTCTAAAAAACAATAATAGTAAAATTTTCTATGAAAGGATGATTGTATTATATTTCGTCGCATAATCTATAACAATCAATAACGATACTAAATATGCATGTAAATACTTTTATAGCTGGTTTTTGGATTTTCTTGTTATTTGTGCAAACTGAAATATCATTTTTGAGATTCGTTACCACATAATAACAATACAAGACTAATAATGAAGAAAATCTTACCAATTCTTTAAAGTCCACTCCGAACTCAAGATATTCTATTAAGCCAAAGAAAACTAGTTGCCAAAATTCGCCTTAAATCATAAAATTGTGTCGTATCATAATTGTATATAGTAGCCCCATTTTGAGGCCTACTCAACTAAGTTTATGTGTCGAACAATAATTTTTCTAAAATCAGGTTAATCTTCTCGAGCAGACCACATTGGTAACTAAAACTGAAGCTCTCGAAGCTTACGCTGACGAGTTAAATAATTTTTATTAAAGCACACAAAGAAAGCTAAAATCTAAAATGTGCCTGAAATACCAAAGCTTAACTGACTTTAATGTTAAAAAATGTATTAAAAAGTTTTAGTCACACAAATAATTTTTTGTTACTTGGCTCTTCAAATTGATAATTATAATAAAATACTGATATTCAGGACAGACAAAATTAATCTCGAATTTCAGAGTTTTTATAAACTTTTGTAAACTTCATTGAATGACTGCAGTGAGCAGAGTTGGAAGGAACGGATCAGAATATCGAGTAGTCTTGAACTATATGTTTCTTTTGTTGAAGCATATAGAATTCCGAGTTTGAGCATCATGAAGGCCAGTTTGTCTCCAAGCTCCCGTAACTTATGTAACCAACGAAGGAGGAAGCGTCAGACGATAATCAGTGAGCTTAGTATTATAAGGACTCCAACTAACATTATTTATGAAAACAGATTAAATTACTCACACACCAAATTTTTTGCAGGGGCCATCAAATTACACTGCAAATGAATGAAATTTAACTAATGGAGATCTTCTACTTCATCTAATGGAGATCTTCTACATCTACTTCAATTAGCAAGTTCCCTCTTTCCTAGTAGATGAGCAGAAGCATTTGTTATCCTTTAAGAATTAGTCATCGTCACATTTATAGCACTAAAGGGGATTAGTTTAGACCATTTTGAATTTATTGTTGCACACACAGGTTCCATCCGCTCCTTTCACTTATCCGTTTTTCTCATCACATAAAACACATGACCTTCCGCTTGAAGATAAATATTAGTATTCGCCTTGCTTCGTACACTCGCAATTGTCATTTTCTTGATGAAGTTTGAATCCATACTTTTCATGCATAAAACACAGGTATTTATTGCAACCATTTAGAGTGAAATTATATTTTAACTCTATCTCATATTTCTATTTGTACTCATACGTGCGTAGACAAAAATAACTTAAAATACATATCTAAGTATTTATCTTATCAATTTGAGTGAAACTAATTTTTAACGTAATCTGATTTAATTTTATTTGCATTATAATATAGTTTGGCACAACTTCACTTTCATCTTACTCACCTTCATCTTACTACAACATTATAAAATTATTAGTAATACATTGTGATAAAATTCATGTATTTTACATGTATATATGCTAAGTTATTTATTGGTATTGCTGCATTCAGTTATAATTAAACTTTTGCAAATCAAATTTGTAATTTGAATTATTTAAAGTATTTTGACATAATGCTTTTCAATTAGACGAAAATGCCAAAATATAATTAAATATTCGAGAAATTATTAAAAAGAAAAGTGAATTATTAAATGTAGTATTGAATACAAATAAGATTAATATATGTTTTTAATACATTATTATATATTATATAGTAAAAGAAGCAGATTAATTAAATATTTCACTCCTATTGTAAATGACTGACAAATTATGTTTATAAAACGTGCCACAACATTTACATAAAATATCTACTGGCAATTTAGAAATAATAGGTACACTAAATAATGATACGCAAGATTTTCAATGTCTTCATTCGTTTTATTTCCTAAAGATCTATATTAAAAGGAAAAGGAAAGAACTAAAATTGTTGCGCAAACGATTAGCTGAAACTGACAGTATTTTGTAGAAGAACATAGAAAATATCATAACGCTGATTGACAATTCGAAAGCTCAAAATATGTATCTGAATTATTATATAAACTATTGAAGCAAAATGATGCAAATAAATGACTTATATTTATAAAATAATAGCCTCTTGAACTATACTTCATAACCAAATATTATTTCAAAACCGTTACTTATTAATTTTTACTTATTATTTAACTATTTCTAAGTTAGAACTAGCCCTTCTATTATAAAATTAAAAAGAATCGATTCACTCAGGTGTCTTTTAGTCAACACATATTTCCCTTACTTTACCAAAAACTGTAAATGTACATCTGGTGTATATGTGAATCTTCAAGTAGTCACTCTGAATAGCATCCTCAGACAACCTGAGTTAGTTCGCACTTGAACCAACATTATGACCTCAGAAGTGTACTTTCTGCTTTTAAACCCATTTGATCATGATTCATGAGCTAGAATACGGTAATAATTTAATATTCTTACATATATACTATTTTATTCAGTATTCTCGAACTTGTATAATTATATTTTGTTCAATACTTATTTTATGTGTTTTGTAATAATAATAAATATATATAGCAATATTTAAGTAGTTAATGTAACATTTTTATTTTAATATACGTTACATATCGTTACATTATATTACGTTACATTATATACGCTGATGGATATCATCCGATATCAGTTTTGATATCATATTTTTACATTAATTATGAAAAATACACATCAGACTCCGCTCCAATGATCAACATAATTATATGTTATTAAAGCAGCGTTGAACCGGATATTATTCTTATTAACCAGTAAGAGAAAAATATCGCTCTAAAAACTAATGTAAATACTGTTATAGGTGTTCAAGTGCCTCCAATAATCATAGCTGATAGTAAAACAGCTATTTATCATCACTTTGCATTTTTAGCAGTATTTAACATCCCAGATTAATGCACAATATAATTTAGTGATATATATGATTTTAAGTTAGAATAGTACCAACAAAGTGAAACATCTGTTTCATTTGTCGTTTAACTATCGAGAGAGCAGAATGATGGTTCTAAATTCATTTATGTCAAGGTAATAAGCAAATGTGATACTTAGATGATGTTAGTTGCGTCTGCAGTTCATTATTACGAAGAGCATGTAACACTGTTCACAAAGAAGCTTCCAGAACGTACTTACTTGGTCCACAATCACGTTAAAAATTAAAACAAGAGAATAATGATTGATGTGGCTTCGACAGAATCATTTGCTGTATAAGTGTGCTCTACTCCAGTTTTAATGAATATAATTGGTCCTGACTGCAAAAAGTACGAGGGAAAAGGCGTACTATAAATAGATGTGGAAGTAAACACTTTCAATGCCATGGATTACATTTATTACTCCATTGAGACCAATATCAACAAAAATAAAACCATTTACGCCGAGCTCACTTTTGTGAATATAGTTCCTATAAACACAAAGACGCTTGAGTACAATGTACCTAACGAAAGGCTTCACTACTAACTTAGTAATATCGCAGCTGAAGCATATTTCGAAGTGTCCCGCATTGACCTTGGAATATTAATCTGTTTCACAGAAACATTCAAAGATCAAGCTTATCAGTGTAATTTTTAAATCACAGCCCTTGGTAAGTACACTATAACGCCTTAAATGAAGCACTTCTTAGTTTAAAACACCGGGTGGTTTGAGTTCCAAATAGTTCAACAAAAAGAAGAGGAGGAGGAAGAAGAAGAATAAAACGAAAAGAGTAAAAAGTGGATCATTTGGGTCGTTCTTGCCGTTGTCATTGTTGTGATCGGAATTGCGGTTTTGACGTTTTTCCTCGTGAAAAACAGGAAATACTAAAAGTTCGGAAACGAAACTGTTTAAATAAACGGATCACTTGAGATGTGAGACATTTTTTGATTATACCAGGGGGAAATAACCTGTTTATACATATATTTATAGGTATATAAGCATTCGAAAGTCTCAATGAAGTCTGTTTGTGCCGTCTCGAGGAGGTGATATATATATCTCACTTTCTCCTATATATTTATATTAATAATTATTTGACGATATGCAGATGGGCTAATTAGTTAGTTTCTAGAGACATACATAGAGATTAATTTTGGAAATATTTTTGTTTGTTCGATTCCTTTTCAAAAGTAAATTTAATTATTTAAATATAACAATTAATTTAACTCTTATTAACTGATTTTTTCACAGAGTAAAAAACCCTTGGTATGAAATGAAAAGATTTGAAACTTTTAATATCATTTTCCTAAATTTGGTAATTTTTGTGGAAGTGTCGACACTAAACTCCACACCACCAACGAAAAAGTATATAATAATATTATTTTACATAGCTATAATATAATCTCGTTATTAATATACTTAATTGGCTTCAAATCGAGTTTTAAGACATAATATAATTATAATTTTTTCTTAATATTTATGAGTTAACATTTTCAGTGTAATTTAGTCTTTATTCTTGCTTATTTTATTGATATTAATACTTTATCACCACTATTTTATATATTTATTTCAGTAATGACTTATAAACACAATTGTTTTACTTATTTCAATATATTTTTCGCTCTTTTGTTCTATTTTATCCCTTGAATTATGTCTGTTATTTACACTTAAATCAGAAATTTAGTCAAGTAACCAGGGGTTTACTTTTTTAAAGCTTAGTTTAACACGAGTTACAGCTAGTTTTCATTATATTCAATCATTAGTGAAGTTTAATGAATATATTACAGTGGTGGGCCCTCGAAATGCTTTTTTGAATTAGGAAGAAGAATGAAGTTTATTATTTGAATCTTACTTATATCACTGCCCGGCTCAATAATGAGTGTGTTCTCCCTCCTCATCAATACACTCATTAACTCTATTTACTATTGATTTGTAAAGTGCTTCAATCACATCAAGGCCTGGTTGAGCCTTGGATAGCTGTGCTACAATAATTAACGTATATAACTCTGTATATACTTCAATAATAAGTTTCAACTTTACCTAACGTTGTATAATTTAACAATCAAGAAAATTGATTTCTCATTATGAAATGGAAGTGGAAGATCATAAGTAAAATAACTGTTGTTTTAGAATAGCATCAATATATTATTTAATGCTGGGCCCGACTAACCCACTTGATTCCATTCTTCAAGAAACAAAAATGCATTCATTATTTGAATATTGAGAATGAAAGCGACTGTAACTACCTGGATTATAATTCTAATTAAGCGAAGTACCAATACTTCATCTTGAGCTCCCGGTTGAGATTGAAAGAAAAAGTCCTCCATTGTTTTTCGTGATTAAGAAATACCTAAAATCGTTCAGATTGACCCAGTTGAAGATGAACACCGAGGTCCTCTGCAGGTCCAGTGCTTGCGCTACTAGTTATAAATTACATATTGCGTCCGTATACCAATCATTGGATCCTCTTATTCTTTTCTCCAATCAGGCTTAACTACCATATATTTTCGAGATAAAATCTTTCATAAATTAGTTTTGTTGACTAAAACGCAGAAATTACACAGGGACATCTTAAACAAGTGATATAACTAGTTCAGATTGGTACAATATTTTATGAATTCATCCGTTGGACCCAGAAATGAAGAGAATACAAACGCTTCAGAACTGCCTAAGTTTGTTAAGTGAATTAGTTGACCTTCCCTAAACATCTTCTACCGCGTTTATTTTGTCATTGCCGTCCTTTTATTGCATGTGGTAATTTCTATTTTTCCTTTTTGGAATATTAAATACCGACTTTGAATAGTCGATTATGGTCTAATACGATCGAAATCATATTTTTGGCCCTCTTGTGTTAATGAGTAGTTCATGAATAATCTCCAACTTGAGATTATTTATTGGAATTTGTCATCCGCATTAGAAGTGGCAAAATATTTTAATATATAATTACTCACATAGTAAACAAGAAAAAGCAATTCCACCTCCCATAACTGTATATGCAAAATTATACAATTTTAACAAGTATTTTAAATTCGGTGGTTCAACGGTTTAATCATTGTATTTTCCGCATACAATAACACATTAACTAATATTAAATTAATCTTGTTTTTATAAAGGTTTTGAACATAGAATATTTAATCTGTTCTTAATATATAATTTAATAACCGGGGAAAGAATCAAATAATTAGTGGGGACGATAACTAACTAACATAAAAAGGAAAATATTTGTATATGAATCAAATACAGTTAAAATACTACTTTTTCGTTGGTGGTGTGGAGTTTAGTGTCAACACTTCCACAAAAATTACCAAATTTAGGAAAATGATATTAAAAGTTTCAAATCTTTTCATTTCATACCAAGGGTTTTTTACTCTGTGAAAAAATCAGTTAAACAAAATTATTATTTTTGAGGATTCGAAATAAATGATTAAATAGTATTTTAACACTCCAAATATGAATTAGTTATTAATTCCAAAAGCTCCGCCTTAACTATTAAGCAATATTCCTCAATATAACCAATAAATTAGAATTATACAAGTAAACTCAAATTGTTCTTCAAACAAAACCAATAAAACTGAAGACTTTTAATCAGTAGAGTGCAAAATTATTAGTCTTAGATTGAAGCTTTCATAGTCTATCAAAGAATCAAAACATTTTGTCTAAAAATTAACTTAGATTGAATTAAAATCACATTATGTTGAAAAAAGTATCAACTCGATTACAAATAATTTCAGAAAATTAATTATGATTATTTGAAAATCATGATAAAGAGTTAAACTCTTTAGAATCCAGATATGCGTATGTACGCAAATATTTGATATGTTATCAATGTTTCTAATATCATTATTTAAACACTTTCATACTGCTGACTTTGGAATATGATAATTGTTATTGGTGGTAGTGAGAATCAAACACCAATTATTCAATTATTACCAATTATCATTAATTGCGAATATAAAGATATTGACCATATAAATCTAAATTATAATATACTTATAAACTTTGAATATCAGTTAATAACTATATTCACACATATGCAACATATTATATGGAACAAATAATAGTAATAACTCACAGTATAGAAATACTTCAAATTATATATCAAATTATTATTAAAATTAATATAATCTGGCATTAAATATGTAGCACATTAATCGTTACTGCTGATACACTAATCAAATTGAAAAACGATAATCTCACTCCAAATGCATTTTATGAACCATAAACTGTTGCCTTAACATTTGCCTTAACATTTGAACAAAATCCCCCCAGAATAATTAGAACCAATTAAAACGCTCCATAATGACACACGAGATTTTCATATTCATTCGTTTTCATTACTAAAAAACTAAATTTAAAACAAAAGGAAAAAACTGAAAGGACTATTTAAAATAATGAATTAAGTTGAAAGCGTAATGACTAAGAATACAGAAAACATGCAAACTCTGATAAGTAATGCAGAAGCGTAAAGAATATATCTATAGTATCTAAGTTGGAGAAATTAGTGAGATATTATATATTTTATACTAAGAATGTAAAATGAAGTTATATAATATTTAATTATATTTATTTATATACCTTTGACGCCCTCAAAGGTTTATAACACGATACTGAACCAGTATAAACGAAAGTTAAGTGAGTGGGATATATATTTATTTATGATGTTAGAATATTGTTTAGGAAAGAAAACATCACACCGTAAATTACGTCTATACTGGTCACCTTCTTTCTCTGATGATTACATTTCCTTTCCTTTCTAAACGATAATCAATATATTTTATACTAAGAATGTAAAATGTAAAAAACTTTTAAAATTAGTTGATATACCTTTTTGGTTTGATGACTTTGATGGTATAAGAATAAAGCGGAAGTTAAATAGAGTTACTGATTTTCGCAAAATAAAATATTAAAAATATTAACTGTAATCTGTAAAAATAATTTTTACTCCATTTAACTGTAAATTGATAGTTATATTTCACTCCAAATGTATTTAACGAACCAAAAATAGTAACCAACTGTGCCTCAACATTTGCACAAAATATTTTGCGATTAAGAATTAGTCCGTTCACTTAATAATGATACGCGAGATTTTCACTATTTGCAGTCTTTTTCATTATTAAAAATCTATCTAAAATAGAATAGAAAATAACTAAAGGTGTTGCTTTAAAAGATATCTGAATTTGAAACTGTTATGTTTATGAACGAATAAAATAGTCAAACGTTGACAGATAATTCGGAAGCTCAAAAAATGTATCTGTAGATGGTATAAAGTTATAGAGATAGCACAAAATAGTGAAATTTTATCATTTGACTCGTTTTACTTCCATCTAAAAAGAATTTAATGTACTAAATTATTTTGTATAATAGTGAATTCTTAATACCGTCATGCAGTTTATAATCTTATCATCTAATCTCATTTCTTCTTAAATAAATAAAATAAAAATTCATTATAATGACTTGGTCACAATTTGATACGCTTTCACTCCTTCATCCCTAACTAATCTTACAGTGGTGGGCCCTCGAAATGCTTTTTTGAATTAGGAAGAAGAATGAAGTTTATTATTTGAATCTTACTTATATCACTGCCCGGCTCAATAATGAGTGTGTTCTCCCTCCTCATCAATACACTCATTAACTCTATTTACTATTGATTTGTAAAGTGCTTCAATCACATCAAGGCCTGGTTGAGCCTTGGATAGCTGTGCTACAATAATTAACGTATATAACTCTGTATATACTTCAATAATAAGTTTCAACTTTACCTAACGTTGTATAATTTAACAATCAAGAAAATTGATTTCTCATTATGAAATGGAAGTGGAAGATCATAAGTAAATAACTGTTGTTTTAGAGTAGCATCAATATATTATTTAATGCTGGGCCCGACTAACCCACTTGATTCCATTCTTCAAGAAACAAAAATGCATTCATTATTTGAATATTGAGAATGAAAGCGACTGTAACTACCTGAATTATAATTCTAATTAAGCGAAGTACCCAAACTTCATCTTGAGCTCCCGGTTGAGATTGAAAGAAAAAGTCCTCCATTGTTTTTCGTGATTAAGAAATACCTAAAATCGTTCAGATTGACCCAGTTGAAGATGAACACCGAGGTCCTCTGTAGGTCCAGTGCTTGCGCTACTAGTTATAAATTACATATTGCGTCCGTATACCAATCATTGGATCCTCTTATTCTTTTCTCCAATCAGGCTTAACTACCATATATTTTCGAGATAAAATCTTTCATAAATTAGTTTTGTTGACTAAAACGTAGAAATTACACAGGGACATCTTAAAAAAGTGATATAACTAGTTCAGATTGGTACAATATTTTATGAATTCATCCGTTGGACCCAGAAATGAAGAGAATACAAACGCTTCAGAACTGCCTAAGTTTGTTAAGTGAATTAGTTGACCTTCCCTAAACATCTTCTACCGCGTTTATTTTTGTCATTGCTGTCCTTTTATTGCATGTGGTAATTTCTATTTTTCCTTTTTGGAATATTAAATACCGACTTTGAATAGTCGATTATGGTCTAATACGATCGAAATCATATTTTTGGCCCTCTTGTGTTAATGAGTAGTTCATGAATAATCTCCAACTTGAGATTATTTATTGGAATTTGTCATCCGCATTAGAAGTGGCAAAATATTTTAATATATAATTACTCACATAGTAAACAAGAAAAAGCAATTCCACCTCCCATAACTGTAATCCTATTTTGAGCTTCAAATTATAAGTTGAGATCTTCTGATCATTGGAACGATTTGAACCGCTTTCTGGTTTATTTGATCGAATTTTCTCTACTTTTCTCTCCTCCGTTTTATTTGGTGAATTTTAAAATCAATTAAAACAACTGCAATTATAAATGCACAAACCAAAACGACAATGAACGAGATTTGGACCATCGAGATCCCCTGCTTGAGCTAACATGTTCCCTCTTTCCTAGTAGATGAGCAGAAGCATTTGTTATCCTTTAAGAATTAGTCATCGTCACATTTATAGCACTCAAGTGGATTATTTTGGACCATTTTGAATTTATTGTTGCACACGCAGGTTCCATCCGCTCCTTTCACTTATCCGTTCTTTTCGTCGCATAGCACACAGGACCTTCCACTTGAAGATAAATATTAGTATTCGCCTTGCTTCGTACACTCGCAATTGTCGTTTTCTTGATGAAGTTTAAATCCATACTTTTCGTTACATAAACAGAAGCCATCGATTTATACAAGGTTCTTATTGCAGAGGCACTTTCCATTGACTTTATATGGCTGGTAATATCTTGACGTATCGCACTCGTACGGTATTTCGTCTGTCATAATATTGATGTGGAGATTAATTTAGTGATTGATAATATTTTGACTTTAAATTTAATGCTGCATTATACACAAAATTGTGAGTCAAAATGAGGTTTAGTGTATTTCTATATATTTCTAAATTTCATATTAAATTTTACATTTATATTCAGGATAAAGCAAAAAGATGGTCTAATACACAAAATGTAAACGTAGTGTAACCAATGATTTGTAATCTTCATTAAATTTTGACTGTTGTTGTATTACAAACATAATTATTCAATAAATACAAATTTTAATCTTTACATAATTCATTAATACACAATTGAGGTAAATTAAGAAGAGAATAGATATTGAGCCAAATAATAAAATATAAGCTCACTTATTAATTACTTTTCTTCTTTTCTCTTTTTGAATACTTTAACAAATCTGGAGATTCTGTGAGGAGGTTTGACGTGTGATAACGCCACGCGAGATATTTGGTTAGAGAGGAATGCTGTTGTTTTCTTATTGATCATCGTTTAGAAAGGAAAAGATATGTGATGATCAGAGAAAAAGGGTGACCAGTATAGACGTAATTTACGGTGTGATGTCTTCTTTAACAAATCTTTCTGTCATTCTTTTCTTAGATAATTTGTCGTCTTTCATTTAAATTTTATCCAGCTCATTTTTTACTGCTTCTTGAATCCTTTTATTAGTTAACTATGATTGTCTTGAATAGTATTGATGCCATTATCTATTTAATCCAACTTTTTGGTTATTTTATCAATTCTGGTCCCTTCTTTCAAGAGTTCGGAGCGTTTTCCGATTATTATTTCCTTTATCGTTTTAAAACTGGAAATGGACTGGAAATCGTCCGTTTTATTCACTGAAAATTACAGTTCAATAAATTATGAGCCTTTTTACTCCTTCATAATTGGTTTTAGAGGTTACGGCAATTTTGAATATTGAAAAACGGTTTGTCGAATCATATGAAGTGGAATACTGTGTTGACATGATCAATAATTGTTTAAACGTATAAATTGTGTGATTTGTAAAACAAAAATAAAAACTAGGTCAACAAAAACTAAAAATACAGGTGTTGTCAATAAACTGTAAACTTAAATTATGAATTTGATAATAATATTATATACGATTAAAAAGTTCACTTACTCTTCAAATATCTAATATACTCCTGGATTGCGTTGTTGTTTTTGTGAATTTTCTAAATACTGTTGCAATTATATTCTAAAAACTCATAAATCTTGTTCAAACGGTTTACTTACGAGTAAAGCTCTGCTCTTTTATATAGTATTTAGTCCAACAACTGTTCACTAGCGTTATATTCGTGATCGTTGTCTATAATTGAAGTGAAACTTAAACTACTTTTTATAATTTGTTTTGGAATTTATTTAAGGTGTAGCGGAAGCTATTATTGTGACATTTATCTATTAGCTAACATATTGAAGTGGAGAATCATATTATGACACTAATTCAGTTGTTATTTTCTTTATTTTATTGTTATTTATGTATACTTAGAATAATGATTGATAGAATATGCTTATATTGGTGACTCTATATACTGTGCGTGCAAATTATGTTATTTCAACGCTTTTACAATATTTTATATATTAAATATGAACATTGGATTCTTCAATTAGTGTATCAAAATAAGTTGGTTTAAATTAATAAATAATAACAAATAAGTGTAACAACGATCAATGTGTTTACACTTGCATTTATTATTTTTTAGATACATTTTTAAATAATAAATATTTTTCTGTAAATAGAAAACAAGCTAATATAATGATGAAAACAAAATGTCTAAAATAAAAACAAAAGGTACAATGCAACAAACAATATCTTATTTGGTATTTTTCACAAATACTATCCTAGGCTAATTTAAGTTGAAATCGCGTCGTTCCTTCACCGCATTATGTTTTCTGGTTTATCGCTACTGCATTTTCTTCATTTTCTGTTATCTTTTTTTGTACTCTTTGATTTTGTGTCCGCCAATGATGCTAATTAAAATAAGAATTAATATGAAGCTGATTATTGTGAGCATTTGCTCGTAATCGAACCCGCTTTGCTTCTTACATGCGCCTTGCTCTCCAGTTTGCGCGCAGAAGCACTTATTCTCCTTCAAAATCTGATTTAAAGCGCATTTTGAGCACTTAAGCGGATTTAAGGCCAAAGAAATGTATTTTTCTGAGCAAATGCATTTATTCCCGTCAAAAACCTGTCCGTTTCTCTCATCGCATGGAACACAAGCAGATTTATCGGTTGAAATAAACTTGAAAGAACCCTTTTGAGAGCATTCGCAATTATCATTTTACAGTTCTGGTAGGAATCCATTATGTTCGTTACAGAAACAGCTGTCGTTTATCTCAACTAAAAACGGGAGGCAAACACATATGCTGTTTATTTTGTACGGCTGGTAGTATCTGGACGTGTCGCACTCGTATGGACGTTCTTCGCTCATTGATGTGGTGTAGTAAGTGTTGATAACTGTAATTTTAAGAAGATAGGAATTTGGAAGTATCAATATGAAAAAATTAAAAGCACTTAGTGTAAACTGAATTTTTAACTACACAGATACTAGTATATTATTGTATGCTAAACTATTGTATGTTGATAATACATTAAATAATTTATTAGTGTATATAAACTTTATTAAATCTCATAGATTATAAACAAATTGTTATATTATGCTATATATATATTGTAATATATATCTTATATTGTTATGTTACCAAATAGATAAAGACTGCGTGTAAAACACAGAGAAATGAATTATCGTTCACTATATTTCTAAAGATAATTCATTTTAACTTTCAAATAACATCTTATTCCAATACTTTCATTAATAACTCATTGCATGAATTGATTGTAGAAATTTTCATTATAATTTTTTCTACAGATAGCATAGCAGTAATTTTTTAGCTTAATGTTGTTTTTCTACAATTTAACAATTTTATCTTCATTATTTGTTACAGCCTCTTCCATTATTTACATCATCCTAATAGATTAATGAGTTGTATTAATTAATCGGTATAACTTTTATTTAAATTATAATAATTATGTTTATTGTTCATTTAGTTATTCATTTAAAGAACCGATTTATATATTTAGTGTTTAAAAAGTATCTGACATGGATTATGACTTGTTTGTTAGTTTTTAAGGCAAGTTTTTAAGTAGAGTATAATTCTCCTTGTATTATTTCATTTCATAGAGTGAAAAAAATATATCGTTTATCAAATCGCTGATCGTGATTCTTTTGTTTTTGAAATGATATCTAAATTTATATAATATTAAGATCGTGCATATATTATTACTATTGTCTGAAGAATGAATAGCAAGTAAATCATCAATATAAATAAAAGTTAAGGTAAAAATACAAAATTATAATTATAACATGTTTACACAACATGTGACTCGTTTATTATCGGTGTGCTAATATTATAATATATTTTCACTCCAAATTTTGAAAAATCTAAAGATTAATTAACTTTATAATATCATCTTCAAATTAAGTCCTATTTTATTTTAAAATGTAGCATAATAAATACATTGTATCGTAAACTGGTCTATAATGATCTTTATTTTTCTCTGATTTGAAACATAATATGTTTTAATATGTTTTAATCGAGATCACCATTATTATGCATCTTGCATTTTCACATAATTTTTTTAGGATACTAATTGTAGAAATTATCGCTATTTTGATTTTAGTCATAAACTATAGCAGATTTTTAGAAGTAAATCTTAAGTTTTTAGTTATTTTTCTAAAGTTTTTACATTTTTTCTTCATTGCTTATTGTAGCTTATTCCATTATATTGATCATTCTTACAAATTAATGAGAAGTATTAATAAGTCTTTATATCTTTTATTTAAATTACTATATTTGTATTTAATCAGTTGTTTAATCATTTATAGTATAAAATTACGTATTTAATGTTTAGAAAGTTTCAGACATTGATTATCGCTTGGACATAGAAGCTCCTAACTCTATGCTTCGAATAATATTGGTATATTTTTAATGTTGTTCTTGTGTTTTGTTTGAAAGTTTTTATGGTAATTTTTTAATAATCACATTATTTTCTCTCTGATATTTCATTTCTTAGAGTGAAAAAATATCTTTACTATAATTATTAATTGAATGTGATTTATAAGAATAATGTAATATCTAAAATGTATAAAGATCATAATTTTGTATTATCGTTACTATTATTGTATATTTTACTTATTATATTGTTGTGCAGATATATTAAGCTATAAATAACTACTGGCGTTATTTTAAGTCAATTGGTTGTCAATTTATAGGTACCTATATATCAATTTATTGTTATAATTGCCTAATTCCATTAAATACAACTCTAATAATTTTATATTTATATTTGCGTCAAATATTATGCATATTTCACTCCAAATGCCAAACATTTTGTCAATGTCTCTAACCTCGGGCCACTTGCAGGATTTCTCTGCGTTAACCTACCAGCGCTCCGTTTCCCCAACCAAGCTCGCAGTGAAGCACTCTTACATATTTGCAAACCAGTCAGTGAATTCCGCGCTGAATCCCGAAATACTCAAGTTCAAGCCCTCCTCCCGTTTGCAACTTTCTTCCTAAATAATTAATTCCCCTCAAAAACAAATAAATAAAGAACCGCCAAAAATACTGAAAACGCCTAAAGAAAACGACTTGAACCGATTTCTGAGCGTTAAAAATGAACTGGACAGAGCGAAATCTCCGCTGAAGGAAATACAATTCGGAGAAATAAAAGAAACGAGCTTCAAAGTTCAGAGCGTTAAAAGAAATTAATAAGTGAAGGCAGAAAAGTGCGTTTTCGAGATTAAACCGTTCGAATGAAGGTAAATGCGATTAAAAAATAAATCTAAGAATTAACATTTAGAGTTATATATTCAAATAAATGAATGTTTGATGAAATAACTTGCATTTAATAAAATCTAGTTACATTTAAAATATAAAAGTTACAGAAGTAAAGAACGTATGAAAATATCATTTAAAAATGTTCCTGTGATAGAAGTAATTGATTATTGAGTTGATGTTTTCAAGATTTACCAAAAGAGTGAGCCGATATATAAAGGTACAAAAATCTAGTTAAGCTGATAAAGAAAATATATGTAATAGCGTACAGACAATGGTATAAATCAGTATAAACTTTAAAATTTAAACTGGTAATCGTTTCCCCTGATCACATCTTGACTCCCCCTGATATTCTAACCAATATCAGTAAAGAAAATATTCATATTCCTCTCTAATAACATATATTCTAACAAAATGTCTCACTATCACTATTAATATTTCTTCAAAGACGTCAAATAGTACGCACTTTTAAAACCGATCGTACTTGATTCAAATATACAGTATTTCAGAATATATTTAAGATGAACGTGTACGTTTAATGAAGGGCTAATACAACGATAAAATTTTGAAAAGTCTGTTTGAACAAGATTGTGAAAGTCCAGTCAAGAAGTTTAGCTCACCACAAAATATGCAACTATCTAAAATAGGGAAACATAGAAAAAGTCAAATTATTGCGATTCGTGAGTCAAATATATTAGTATATACATATCATATAATTATAACATAACTATACAGCACACTATTTTGTCCCCACTTCAAAATGCTTTTTGGGTTAACTATTCAACTTAGAATAGTTCACACATCTGACTCACACGGATGGCTATACGGAAACCCACATGAATAAGATTCAGCAAATTTTGGGGATATACTAAGTTTTATTGCAGCTTAAAAAGAACAAAAACCTACAATCGCTCTTGATAGTGGCGATTTTATCTCCGGATCAGGGCTATCTGATGCAACCGATATACAGGGATAATATGTATATGAAGCATGGGCTCAATCCTTTTAATATAACGAGTTTTATGATTATGTTACCTTTGGCAATCACGATGTATCGGATCAAAAATCAATTAAAGTGTTACTAAATGCCTTATATGACGAAAATGTGCATAACCACACTATTTCTTACAACATTTTCGCAAATGGTGGAGCTTTAACAAACAGATTTAAGTTTACAACAATTTAAAACACAAAATTCTTGGTCCTAGGCTTTATGTACAACATGAAGACGCCGAAGCCACTTTAGATAAAATCTTTTATTGATGAGATCAAGAAAGACTAGCTATTCAGTACTTTAGTAAAAAATGCAGAAGCCTTTTTAATTCTTTTGCACGCTGGTATGCAGTCTGATCATTAAAATTACTAGTTGTTGTATTAAGCTATAAGATCTCTGAGTCCCAATCCGATAATCATTTTGGGTGGGCACGAGCACTTGAAGGGCTTTATGTATCCAGTAATTCCCTATTCATCTTTTGACAACATTTTCCCATAAACTTTCAATGAAAGTGGCGATTACAACGCCATTTTCGTTGAGTCCGAGAATTATCTTCGCTCAATCACTTTGCTAGACTTTGAAATAGTAAATAATCAATTAAGCAATGTTCAATACAAAACTTTGTAATCCAACAAGTAAGATTTACTGACCGAGGTAAATCTGGACTAATTTAGCAACTTAAACGCAATTCAAATTCAGAATTTAATAAATGAACACTTATAACAGCTTCAATTGCTCCGAATAATCGGAAACTGCGATAGAAACTTCTTTTACCAAGACATGAATCCAAACAGCCCAGATTCGATTTACAATTTGTGGTTAAATTAAGTTGTAAAAGTCCTTTTTGATTTGAACGAATCTCAAAAATTAATTTACAACCCGATTTCGTTAATTGGAACGGCGTTTTTCAACTCGAATATTTACAAGGGGCCAGTTTACAAAAACGACCTTTACGCCACCGCTCCATATAAAAACGAATTCTTTTATTTAGTTCAAATTTAAGGACAAGATTTAAGGTCAATTACTAACCAGATGAACGCAAACGGGCTCAAATACGTTGTTTCGGATATAAATTTTGAACTTTAATACTCGCTCATTATAAACGACTATGATTACTTACAGTTCAAGAAAGACGCAGACAAACTCAAAATAAACGTTCAGAAAGAAAGTTACACCAAATACTCGACTTTTGACCTATTTTAACTGTTTGTCACTCAAAATTGGGGGATATGAGAACATTTACAGTATTTTTAAGTTGTCATTGTCGTTCACAAACAATATACTACATTTTACTAATTATTATATAATATACCAGATAAAATTTGATAATATTCATTCATTTTAGATCTATAATATTAATCAATAATATTAAATGTGCGAGGTGATTCATATAATAGTTTTTATTCTTTGCAGTATCAGTTCATATCAAATCAAAGTATATCATATCTAGAGAAGATTAGTAGTAGAAGATTCTTTTGATCTACTGTACACATTTTACATTAATAATAGTAAAATGTGCAATTTATGATCAGATACAATTAAATGTTTTGCAAATCTAAATTTAAAAAATATTTTTACATACTTGAATTATGATTTAAGTTTGCCATAATTATACAATTTTATTACTAAAACTAGATTAAATTGTTTACTATATTAAAAATATCTCAACTTTAAAGTAGTGTATTTTGTTAATTATAGCAATTCATAACTGATTTTTATAAATTATATAAACGAATACACACACAATCGTCACACACATTAGTAAAAGTTATAGTTTACTGGAACATAAACTGTTTTAAATATTAATACGATAATTTCACTTCAGTATGTGTTAACATTAAACAACAAAATAACTACAATAAAATATTATGTTATTGTAAGCAATACATGAGTGTAATCATAACATATTATAGCTTGAATACAAATTAAACGAGGCTCAAAGAATTAGGTGGACATAATAAGAAGATGCTTTGCTTAAATATTGTTATGATGCATTTGATAACGATTTGAATAAAATTGCAGCCTTAATCATGTCTAAGACTAAAAAGCAGATATATTTCAGAGTTTTATATTTGAATAAGCACGATTAATGTAAAGTAAAAGCCAAGTGATAAAGTAAGTGAACTGTGCGTTATTATATGTTATTATTAAATATTATATACATGTAATCCAAGCATTTGATTAAAATTATCGTAATCTTTATTTTCTATGTCTATTATAATATTTTTATACTGATACTCAATAAGCTCACTTTTTGGTCAAATTTTCCAGTGCGTATTTCCCGAATTTCTCGATTTGTTCGTTGATTTTTAAAATTTGTTCGACTGCCATTTCAACTGTTTATTTTCCTTCCATTTCTTTTTTATTTTCGGTTTTGAATTCTTTGTAGTGTCTTCTTTTTACTTCGTATTTTCTTTCTTTGCAGTCGTTGAGTTTCAGTTCGAATGTGTTTTGTTTTTATCGAATCATTTCGTCGATTTGGTTTATTTCGGTGATTAGTTCGTTTTGTGCTAATTTTATTTAATTCAGATTAATGATCATTTGCTCGTATTCGTTTTATTTGAAGTGGTTCGTTTGCGTTTGCTTAGCCGTTGGGTGGCCCTGGAAACGTGGAGAGAGGACGAAATTAAACGGTTTCTCGTTAATTCTCTTTTAATTCAGTTAATTTGTAACTTATTGGATTTACTGTTGCAAATGGCGCTTGTAGTTGAGTTTTTCGGTGTTTTGAGCGTGCTTTAACTGCAAAGAGGCGATGAGGATGTTCTACTCTGTTATTAATTTTTACTACTCAATGATTTATTGGTGCTCAGCGGCCTCATCTGGAAGCAAAAATGATGAATTCGTGGTCAGATTCAGAAAATGAGCGCGGTTTGAATCATACAATTTCTTCTCTGAATATACAGCCATTGGAGTGAATTATAATTTAATTACATGTGAATTCATATTACTTAATCATGTTAAAATATTACTTCACACCACATTTTTACATAAAAATTATACCAGGATTTACAGATTGATTAATATTTGGATACATATATGTCAAGCACAAATAATGTCGTTGTAACTCAAAATGAAGGAATATAGATCTAAGATAATTACTGATAAAATTTATCTATATACTATTAAATAAGATAAAGTTTGATAACGTCATATTAAGACATAATAGTAATATTAAAAGGTTGCCACCACCTCAATTAATGTTTGATAAAGGTTTTTAAATGATACCAAATCAAGTTATGACATAAATGGGTATGGGTAAGCATCAACCAAAGAACACCGGAATGTCAAAACAAAACAATAATATAGGAATGAACTTAGCTTAATAAGGAATGAATATGGCAGGCAATATGATTGGTGGTATGATGGGTCAAGGAAAGTAACAGCCTATGAGTAAAAACATGAACACGACTCAATAAAGCTCGAACAAGGGAATGAACAACAACAATAACCAAGGTTATGGAATGCCATAAATGGGTATGCAACAACCAATGGGTATGGCTTAATAAGGCATGAACATAATGGGCGGTATGATGGGTCAAGTTGATCCAATGGCCATGGCTCGTTTCAACGCTTTAGATGCTGATCACTCTGGTTCCATCACTGTTGAAGAAATCCAGAAGGCTTATCAGCAATTCAAGTTTTCAGCTCAATCTGCCAAGTTGCTTTTGCAAGCTGTTTCTGACAAGACTTTCATTGATGCTCAGACTTTCCCAATCTTCGATCAATACATTATGAGCTTCTTTAATGTCTTCATGCAATGCTCCATAGGTCAGCCAACCATCCAAGCCCCACAAGTTTAGCAAGCTGTTATGATGCTCAACTTCAAAGTTGAACAGTCAACTTTGACGGATCTTATCCAGAAGTATGATGCTGACAAAAACGGTCTAGAATTCGGCGAATTTATGTCTATCTGCGCTTATTTGTTGATCACCTACAAGCTCATGACCAAGTTCGATCAAAAGAAAGCAGGCGTTTTGACCTTGGACATGAACAGTCTCTAAGCTCTCTGCTTAATGTTCATATGATTCACATTTCAACTTACTCACATCTTCTTTACTCATAAAATATTATTGTGTATAATTTTAATCAGATATATCTTATTAATCTAATTACTATTCATGTCAATATACTCAATATATACATATGTACATGTATTCATATTTTTTACACATTATTCATTTTTAGTGTGCGATGTAGTTAAGTGTTGAGTGCGTAAGTGTTTATAAATTTGTAAGCAAATCAAATATTTCTGGTATTTAATATGTGTAAAATTCTCCTTTTCGCTACATTTTAATGCAGTTTTTATAATCTTCCGCTCCCCAATAATGTCGAGCGAGCTTCCGTACGAATGCGACACTTCTAAGTACTATCAGCCATACACAGTGAACGGAGTGTGTGTTTGCAACGATAATTTGGTTGAATTTAATAATTACTGCTAGTGTAACGAGGAGCTCGGTTTTCTACCATTTCAGTAAAATGACAATTGCGAATGCTCTCAAACAAACGGTTTCCTATTTCTTTCTGCGAATAAAAAACGTTGTGGGCCCTGTGACGAACGGAACGGGCAATTCCTCGTTAACGGAGAGTGCGTTTGTGCTGAGAACTACAGAACACTTCGCGTTAATCCGTTATAGTGCTCAAAGTGCGCCAGGAACTAGTATCTGGTTAATAACACTTGCTTCTGCTCTCAAACGCAAACGGAGGGAGTATGCCAGCAGAAGAACTCGGTCAGTTTGCAGTTCTTCGGAATACTCAGTGTATTCATCGGTATAATCCTAGTTGCAATCGTCGTAATCAGAAACCAAATAAACAAAAACAAAAAATACAAGAAAAAGAGCCTGACGAAACAGTAAATTAAACTTAACCAATAAACACAAGTCCAAAAACAAATCAAAAAGAGAAACAGAAACTCACGAACTGCTGTATTGAGAAGTAACATAATTGTAGATAGGATACTCTGAAATATTTATTATTAGATGGAACGATTGTTTCAATATAAAAAATCTCAATAAACAAAAATAGTGATAATCAAAGATATGAAGCGTTGATTAAGTGAGTCTTTAATATAACTTTGAAACTAAATGATTATGTACAATGTTACATGAAAGAATGTATATTATAATGTATTTATCCTTGTATTTATCATTATTCTAGTATTTAAACGAATATTTATTACTTAATACAAATATTCACACTCCTCAAATGATAGGATGGATATTGAGAGCGATTAACCTTGAAAAGGGTGTTTAGCACCGTGTTCATTTCGTCAGGGATAAGATGGATCGTCGTGGTTTATTGATTCACAATTTGGGTTTGGTTTCATTGGTGATAAATTTCATCGTTGGGACAACTGCGATGTCTGACAGCCTCAGGCTCTATTTGGTTCCATTTTTCTCTTATTGTTTGTATTAGTTCATTACGTGTGCGGTTACATGTGCTTCGATGGATCCCGGTTACATTACGCAGAAAACGTTAGATTAGAATGTTAAGGATGCTCCTTTGTATGCCAGTCATTAGTCTTTCACGGATCCGGTTCCTGAGTGTGGTTTCTGCTGTTATCCGAAGCCCGTCCGCTCCCATCACTGCGGAACGTGTGATTTGTGTGTGGAGCGTTTTGACCACCACTGCCCGTATCTTGACAACTGCATTGGCGCGAATAATTTCCCTTATTTCTTCAAATCCAATATGTATGCCTTCACGATGGAGTGGCTTGCTCTTTCATTTTGGCTCAAATCCATTATCTACAAAACAGTTTTCACCTCTTTCAATATTAACAGAAACATATTTAATTATTTCGTTTTAGTTTTAACGGCTGTTTATTAATTGGGCGGTTCAATATTCAACGCGCGCGTTTTCTTCAGGACCGTTTATTTGACGTTCAAGGGGCAAACGCTCGTGGAGAAGAAGAAGAAAATAAACTTCGGGCTGAAGCCGAAGGACGCCTACAAATTGTTTTTAGGGAAGAACTGGGCGTGGTTCCTAATTAGAACGGGGAAGAGGTGATGCTAAATGTTTGTTTTTTGAGTAGACGATTAAAATTCAAAATATATCATATTTAAAATTTAAAATAATATCATCTTTTAATCGTTGACTTAATTGAAACTAACGATTGAAATGGCGATCAGATCGGAGACTTGGTTTTAAGTAAACTTTCGTTTATACTAGTTCAGTCTTTTGCAAGAGACTGTAAGTCTACGTGAATGATTATTAGTTTTAGATACTTATGTACAAAGGCGCTCCTCCACAATCAAGCAGTACACTATGTAGAGAATATCAGGTAAAAGTAAATATAAATATAAACAATATAATTAATTGTTTAGTTAAATATAATAATAAATACAAATAACAAAATTGGAACATTAAGCGAGTAAGAATAATAAAATAAAATCATTAGTTATTAAGAGCAGACACTTCTAATTCATATTTAACGTTAACAAAGATGTTATTATTGAGTTTATTATTACCCCCATAAAATGCAGTATTCTAAATATCAAACTTATTACCTATTAAGTTTGCACCTATTGTCATTAAGCTTGAAGTTGGACATTATAATGCGACACTTGATATTTACGTGTTTACTATCAATATTTAAGTACTTGTAGCTTGACCTATAAATATTCCAGAACTATTTATATATGTTGTAAAGTTACTGTTGTTAATTGAACAATTCAAAACTTACAAATTAGAAGAAAATATAAAACCAGTTACAGTTCCAAAACATTGCTTTGAAGATATATTACTACTATCAACAGATATATTTTGAACCAAACATTTCTTCTGTGTTTATACACCAATTAATACAGAAATATAATTATTGTTAGCATTACTATCATTGTTTAATTGAAGTCTTACACTTGTGGCTACATTTAATATTTCAGCATATTACGGTACTAAATACCCATAAATTCCAAATGCATGAATATCACTTGCTTTGTTAATTTAAATAACAATATTAGATCCAAAATATGATATATTACCTTATATATAGCCAATAAGACCAAAATATGTCATATTTTTAATATTATTTAGTATTTATAGCAAACAAATATTGTTAAATTAAACATTATTTGAATCAGAGTTTGAGTTCCCAAGTAGTATTCCAGAATATTATATGTATTGTGTTTTATATTCTTAATAACTATTTAATAATACATATTCAATTATTAAGGAGGATGTCTATGACAAATTTGTTATCAAACCGCCGAATTAATACATGAGAGAAATATTAGAATCAACCTAGTTTAATACTTATGAATATGATAAATTTCCCAAAACAACAGAAACGTAACTAAATTTAACTTAACTTTATACAACTTAACACAATAAGAATGATGAATAGTTTCCAACATTAAAAGTATTAGGATTAATATTAATATTTTGTGCAGTGAAATTAGAATTATTTATGGTTATACCAATCAAGGCAACAGTTCCCTAATTCAAATATCTTCCTAATATTTAATAGTTGTTGATATAGAAAGCACCTGTTATATCATTGAATAATGTAATGTTACTTGGTGATATTGAAAATACTAAATTAATCATCAAATTATTAATAGTAGCATTTTAAGATGATTATTATATAATATTTAAATAGCATCCACCTTCTACTTATATTTCACTATCATATTTAGAAACAATATTCATTTAATTTATATATATTTCTGTGTTGCTAGATAATATCGAACCACATTGAGTATCTTAATTTCCTATTTATATTTTTATGTTTGAAAAACTTGTTTATGCGTTAAACAGTGGTGATATCTCTTATTAATAACTAGATAAATTATCTAAAATGTCAATAAATGCTGATGTAACTATTGAGGTGGAACAAAAAACACAACCTTAGTTATTGTAGCTGTTAGAATCAATTGAATTTGTTATTGAATATATATCAAATGTTGTAATAAATACTTATTAATTACATACTATATTTTCTAAATTTTAAATAATTAGATTTGGTTATTAACACATTCCATTAATAACTTAATAACCAATAGAACATTGACACACACCATTTATTATTGTTTGACCTGATATTTAACATTATTATTTTACACATTCATCTTATATCATAATATACCCACATTTTTGTGTACATTCTATCAATTTTTTAAGTTTTTTAACAATATTTTTAGTGTATAACATTGTTTAGTTAAATTTAGACATTGAATCATTTAATATTGTAATATTTGTCTAAACTTATTAAGTTAATGACTACAAACTATTATTAATTTTTGTGCTTTCATATATAATTCTACCATCCAACTTAGAAATGTTACGTTGCAAATTTGAATCTGCTTGTGAATAGTTTAAAGCAATATATTTGTCTAATATAGATAAGTTTGTGTTCAAGTTAGCGTTAGTTTCTGTAAAATTATTATATATGCTGTGATCGAGTGCTAGTATGTGTTTTTCGATTTCATCAATGTTTTCTTACAGGTGCTTAATTTAGTTATTATCAATTATAGTGTACATGTTGCTTATAGCATCAATAATGCTAACACAATACGTTTAATTAAGAATATAACCCTCTACACACTCGCATTTACCATTTATAAACGTGAATGGTAACACACACTACAGCTAGCCATTTACACTGGACCCGTATTGCAACTTATCAACACATAACCCATATGCTATAGTTTGTGTTTGACACATATCACATTGGTGCGTTTCATTTTAAGATACACTAACTGCTACACTATTATTGCCGAATCTATTGGTTGAGTCGATACATATATTGAAATTGTTAATATTAATTTGATTTTCCATCATCACATTTGATGAAATATAACCACTATTTAATGTTGTTAACAAGTTGCTGCCACTCAGCTAGCAATTTACTATAGAAAATGTGTTCAATGTAAAGTTAATAACGCTAGCTATGCCAGAAGACATTGGACTATATATTCTATATTATATTAGTGTTAATTATAGTATAACTGCATTTATAGGCTAAATTATAATCCCAGATATTTGTTAGCCAGACGCTACAAACACAAGGTTAGAATTTAGTATATTAATATCGCAAATAATGCATACAAGTGCTCCTTTATACACTTCAAATTGTAGAACTATGTTGATTTTAGAATCTTTAAGTTAATTATTTGATGTAAAACCAAACAACGCAAATGCATTCACATTAAAATTGTTTACTTGTAGATCAATTTCTGATTGTTGAGTTGTAGAAGTGTATACAAATAGATGAATGTTGGTCGACTTTTAAGTGATAAACATATCATTTTGAATTTTAGCATTATTAATAATGTTGGTTTTTTGGCAATAATTATATAAATTGTTGTTAATTAAAATGTTGTTTTAACATTGAACATTTTTGTTATAAGATAATTACTTATAAATAGTTATAATAGAAGACAACATCTTTGTACTGGATTACAATAAATATAATTTTTGATTTGCTGATATTAAAACATTGTGTAATAATAAATGCATCGTGTTGTTGTATTTAAACCATATAAAATGCGTGAGTTAAATAGTTTAAATATTATAGCAAAGCAATCAATATACACCAGAAAATTGAAATATAAGTTGCGAAATATTAGGGTATTTAAGAAGTAATCTAATATATTTTTATTAAATATAATTATTCTATTATTGCGAACTTTTTCAGCTATGAAAGCAGTCTATATAAATGTAATCTCTCAATTGAAACTTTAATAGCTCTGAAATACTAAATATATATTGTTTCATAATAATAAAGATTACATTAAGAATCCATTCTTCATAAGTCGTTTCAATTTTCAATCTCAGTGAAGTTGATTTCTGGACGAAAATAGCTAGATATACGTTTTCGAGCCGCCTTTCCAAAGTGGCCCGATCCGCGGATATATGTAACACGGGCCGCGAAGCTCTTGCATTCTGTGAAGTCTGCACCTGTGCCACATTACAAAAGTCGCGGCCAGAAATTATACGAGACCGAAGAAGTGGCCGTTTTGCCAAACCAGAGTTTACACAGCTAGAGTGGCTTTCAGAGATTGCGTAATTATGGCTCACGCCACCTTCTCTGCTGCCCGGTTAGTGGGAATAGTTGCATGTTCTATAATATACATCCGCGAGTGTAGTTAGAGAAACGAGTGTTGTGATGACAGTCTTGCGCTATGTTTTCTACCCAGTACGTTATAGCAAAAAAATGAGACGCGCAGATTTGGTTATGATTTGGATGTATATAATCAGATAATATACATTCTGGAATGTAGTTTAGAAAATGAGACTCATTCAAAAGGTTATTGGTTTCTGTAATGTCACTAATTCTACTATGATAACTATTCAGATTCGACCTTGGTATATTAATATAATAGCTGGACACGTCCTTCGCGACAGAATGCAACCACACAGACCCAACAGTCAATCGCCAGAACACCATATGCGCATCGACGATTCAGTTGGGCCAACCATAAAATCTGTTGTTTCTGCCACCTCCGCATTGAAATATGCGCTTTTTTCTGTGTTTGAAATTTGGATGGTTTTTAGTGCCAGTTGAGGAAAGATTACAGTATTGTTGCAGACATTACGTTTCTCTGCAAAGACGTGATGTTGGAATGATAGTGGACGAGATATTGCGATCGAACAGGCAATCCCTTGTTTTGACGTTTTTCCACATCTCAGTGAAGTTGATTTCTGGACGAAAATAGCTAGATATACGTTTTCGAGCCGCCTTTCCAAAGTGGCCCGATCGGCGGATATATGTAACACGGGCCGCGAAGCTCTTGCATTCTGTGAAGTCTGCACCTGTGCCACATTACAAAAGTCGCGGCCAGAAATTATACGAGACCGAAGAAGTGGCCGTTTTGCCAAACTAGAGTTTACACAGCTAGAGTGGCTTTCAGAGATTGCGTAATTATGGCCCACGCCACCTTCTCTGCTGCCCGGTTAGAGATGGGTAATTTGACGTGGGAAATGCAAAACTGACGTGGTAATTAATGATGGACGTGGTATTTTTGTCTATTATTTCAACTTAGCAAATATGTTATATTTGCAGGTTTCCAGTGAGTTTATAGTTTAAGCCTAATTTTTTACAGATTTTAGCTTAAAATAAAGAAAAATTAGCTCTATTCAGAATAATTATTATGAAGTTAAAATTTTTATAAAATACTCAAAATTTTAGCGTTTTTTCATCATAAAAATATGTTTCGCAGTATAATTATAATATTTTAAACTCAATAATTTCAGTTTAAAGTATTTTAGGTTTCAATAAATATGAGAATTTTGATTGTGATATTTATTGTTAATTAGAGGTGGAATAAAATTTAATATGATGTCACAATATATACTAAATCAATTATTATCGTCCACATTTTGGATCTACACCACATTTTGGAATGAGCTAAAAATGCAAAATATGACTACTCACAACTTTCATGATCGAAAATTTTAAAATACCACGTCTAAATCCCACGTCGTGGTGTGACGTGGGAAAAACCCGACGTGGGAAGTGGGATTACCCATCTCTACTGCCCGGTTAGTGGGAATAGTTGCATGTTCTATAATATACATCCGCGAGTGTAGTTAGAGAAACGAGTGTTGTGATGACAGTCTTGCGCTATGTTTTCTACCCAGTACGTTATAGCAAAAAAATGAGACGCGCAGATTTGGTTATGATTTGGATGTATATAATCAGATAATATACATTCTGGAATGTAGTTTAGAAAATGAGACTCATTCAAAAGGTTATTGGTTTCTGTAATGTCACTAATTCTACTATGATAACTATTCAGATTCGACCTTGGTATATTAATATAATAGCTGGACACGTCCTTCGCGACAGAATGCAACCACACAGACCCAACAGTCAATCGCCAGCACACCATATGCGCATCGACGATTCAGTTGGGCCAACCATAAAATCTGTTGTTTCTGCCACCTCCGCATTGAAATATGCGCTTTTTTCTGTGTTTGAAATTTGGATGGTTTTTAGTGCCAGTTGAGGAAAGATTACAGTATTGTTGCAGACATTACGTTTCTCTGCAAAGACGTGATGTTGGAATGATAGTGGACGAGATATTGCGATCGAACAGGCAATCCCTTGTTTTGACGTTTTTCCACATCTCAGTGAAGTTGATTTCTGGACGAAAATAGCTAGATATACGTTTTCGAGCCGCCTTTCCAAAGTGGCCCGATCCGCGGATATATGTAACACGGGCCGCGAAGCTCTTGCATTCTGTGAAGTCTGCACCTGTGCCACATTACAAAAGTCGCGGCCAGAAATTATACGAGACCGAAGAAGTGGCCGTTTTGTCAAACCAGAGTTTACACAGCTAGAGTGGCTTTCAGAGATTGCGTAATTATGGCTCACGCCACCTTCTCTGCTGCCCGGTTAGTGGGAATAGTTGCATGTTCTATAATATACATCCGCGAGTGTAGTTAGAGAAACGAGTGTTGTGGTGACAGTCTTGCGCTATGTTTTCTACCCAGTACGTTATGGCAAAAAAATGAGACACGCAGATTTGGTTATGATTTGGATGTATATAATCAGATAATATACATTCTGGAATGTAGTTTAGAAAATGAGACTCATTCAAAAGGTTATTGGTTTCTGTGATGTCACTAATTCTACTATGATATCTATTCAGATTCGACCTTGGTATATTAATATAATAGCTGGACACGTCCTTCGCGACAGAATGCAACCACACAGACCCAGCAGTCGATCGCCAGAACACCATGTGCGCATCGACGATTCAGTTGGGCCAACCATGAAATCTGTTGTTTCTGCCACCTCCGCATTGAAATATGCGCATATTTCTGTGTTTGAAATTCGGATGGTTTTTAGTGCCAGTTGAGGAAAGATTACAGTATTGTTGCAGACATTACGTTTCTCTGCAATGGCGTGATGTTGGAATGATAGCGGACGAGATATTGCGATCGAACATGCAATCCCTTGTTTTGACGTTTTTCCACATCTCAGTGAAGTTGATTTCTGGACGAAAATAGCTAGATATACGTTTTCCAGCCGCCTTTCCAAAGTGGCCCGATCTGCGGATATATGTAACACGGGCCGCGAAGCTCTTGCATTCTGTGAAGTCTGCACCTGTGCCACATTACAAAAGTCGCGGCCAGAAATTATACGAGACCGAAGAAGTGGCCGTTTTGCCAAACCAGAGTTTACACAGCTAGAGTGGCTTTCAGAGATTGCGTAATTATGGCCCACGCCACCTTCTCTGCTGCCCGGTTAGAGATGGGTAATTTGACGTGGGAAATGCAAAACTGACGTGGTAATTAATGATGGACGTGGTATTTTTGTCTATTATTTCAACTTAGCAAATATGTTATATTTGCAGGTTTCCAGTGAGTTTATAGTTTAAGCCTAATTTTTTACAGATTTTAGCTTAAAATAAAGAAAAATTAGCTCTATTCAGAATAATTATTATGAAGTTAAAATTTTTATAAAATACTCAAAATTTTAGCGTTTTTTCATCATAAAAATATGTTTCGCAGTATAATTATAATATTTTAAACTCAATAATTTCAGTTTAAAGTATTTTAGGTTTCAATAAATATGAGAATTTTGATTGTGATATTTATTGTTAATTAGAGGTGGAATAAAATTTAATATGATGTCACAATATATACTAAATCAATTATTATCGTCCACATTTTGGATCTACACCACATTTTGGAATGAGCTAAAAATGCAAAAAATGACTACTCACAACTTTCATGATCGAAAATTTTAAAATACCACGTCTAAATCCCACGTCGTGGTGTGACGTGGGAAAAACCCGACGTGGGAAGTGGGATTACCCTTCTCTGCTGCCCGGTTAGTGGGAATAGTTGCATGTTCTATAATATACATCCGCGAGTGTAGTTAGAGAAACGAGTGTTGTGATGACAGTCTTGCGCTATGTTTTCTACCCAGTACGTTATAGCAAAAAAAATGAGACGCGCAGATTTGGTTATGATTTGGATGTATATAATCAGATAATATACATTCTGGAATGTAGTTTAGAAAATGAGACTCATTCAAAAGGTTATTGGTTTCTGTAATGTCACTAATTCTACTATGATAACTATTCAGATTCGACCTTGGTATATTAATATAATAGCTGGACACGTCCTTCGCGACAGAATGCAACCACACAGACCCAACAGTCAATCGCCAGAACACCATATGCGCATCGACGATTCAGTTGGGCCAACCATAAAATCTGTTGTTTCTGCCACCTCCGCATTGAAATATGCGCTTTTTTCTGTGTTTGAAATTTGGATGGTTTTTAGTGCCAGTTGAGGAAAGATTACAGTATTGTTGCAGACATTACGTTTCTCTGCAAAGACGTGATGTTGGAATGATAGTGGACGAGATATTGCGATCGAACAGGCAATCCCTTGTTTTGACGTTTTTCCACATCTCAGTGAAGTTGATTTCTGGACGAAAATAGCTAGATATACGTTTTCGAGCCGCCTTTCCAAAGTGGCCCGATCCGCGGATATATGTAACACGGGCCGCGAAGCTCTTGCATTCTGTGAAGTCTGCACCTGTGCCACATTACAAAAGTCGCGGCCAGAAATTATACGAGACCGAAGAAGTGGCCGTTTTGCCAAACCAGAGTTTACACAGCTAGAGTGGCTTTCAGAGATTGCGTAATTATGGCTCACGCCACCTTCTCTGCTGCCCGGTTAGTGGGAATAGTTGCATGTTCTATAATATACATCCGCGAGTGTAGTTAGAGAAACGAGTGTTGTGATGACAGTCTTGCGCTATGTTTTCTACCCAGTACGTTATAGCAAAAAAATGAGACGCGCAGATTTGGTTATGATTTGGATGTATATAATCAGATAATATACATTCTGGAATGTAGTTTAGAAAATGAGACTCATTCAAAAGGTTATTGGTTTCTGATACAATATGTCTATATATACAATATATTATTTCATTCACATTATGTTGCTGACCAATTATTTGTTAAACTACTACAATTAGTTTAAATTTAAGTCAGTGATGTTTAGTCATTTATATAATTTTCTATGGATTAGCTTGAAACAATATTGAATATATTATTTATATCATTAAAACCTACAACTATACCAAACTTAGTTAATCCAGTAATTATATTTCTTTAAACTATCGAATTATTCATATTTATTGTACTATTAACTGAATATCCAATTAAACTGCTAATACCGAGGTTTTGACATGTAAAATTGCTATTTTAAACTGTAGTATTTTGTATCGTTACATTGCTTCTACAGTTAACACCGATAATTCCTCCGGCATTAGTATATGAATATACATTACTATTATTAATAATAATATTTGTAATATTACAATTCTTAGCATATTATTAACCAAATAATGGTGATAAAAATCCATAAGCTTGTGTACCAATCATATTTAATGTGGTTTGAAGATTAGTAATATCAGATTGCTGACCGCCACAATATCCTATGATACCAAAAACATATTAATATCCAACAATTGTTTATGTAATGATAGAGTTGTGTACTGATATATTTTAATCAGTCGTAGCAATTAGAGCAAAATATTGAACCATTGATGCTGTATTTGATGCATATTATTAGAAACATACGTTATCAATATATATCAAGCCATTTTTTACTACGCCTAATATTTGTCCAGCATATATCATATAATTTGTATTATATTGTTAATAACAATCATAAATTATATTTTATATTCTTAAAGAAGTAGAATTGGAATCAGTTATAAAACATCCAAATTTAAATTAATTACTCCAGTTAGAATCAATTTCGTTAAATATTTATGCTTTGTCAGATTGTCCTAAAATTATAGCGATACGGGCAAATATGATTTGACTTTGTATTACCTAGCTAACGAAATATGATGAATAGTTCCCAACATTAAAATTAATTGGCATGAAATTCAAGTTAGTAATATTCAAGTTCGTATTATCCACATATAAACCAATTAACGATACTGTGCTGGAACTATAATATTAACCAAGTATTTCATAGTTGTAAATATCAGCAACACCAGAGATATTTTATACAAGTGTTACATTTCCGATTGAATGTGAAATATTTAAGTTTAATATAAAGTTAGTTATATTCATACAATTAGTTGAAACCTAAAACACATAAAAGTATTATTAAACGTAAATTTACGAACTTCTCTTTGACACAATATGTAACTAACGAATTGTAATTTTATTGCTGTTTGACAACATCTACCCCTATGAAACGTTTTATTGCCCAATTTATATTTTAATATTATTAAATGTTGATTAACTTTGGAATAATGGGATAACAGTTTGAGAATATACATTGTCAGAAATGTCTATAAATGCGTTTTATAATACTTTTTATTCGCTGAAAACATACCCTTTATAGAAATTACCCATATTGCTAATTTTATTTGTAATTTTTAACAAGTTTATTTACGTGATAAGCATGGGCTAAAAACACACTAATGTGCTATTTATTACATAATCAACTAAACAAGAATCGTTAAAAATATAGTAATTTTAAGAACATTAACAAGATCCTTAATATATGATTTACCCATTTATTGCATTGCAAATACATTATCCTCCTTATAATGTTGAATTAATGGGACAACTGCATGTATTTGAAATATTTAAACTATTTATTCCACAAGTACAAATTCCATCAATAACAAATGCACCAGTAGTTGGGCATTAACATTATCCGTTTAACATTATTTATCCAGTTATCTAACAAATACAGGTATTATTGATAATAATTGAATTAGCTGGACATACACATGCTCCTCCAGCTACTATGGAGTTTTTTACAACGCATTAACAAACACCGTTAATGTTTTATTGACCAATTATTGTACAATCTACCTAAACACACAAACCACTGACAACATTGTATCCACATTATTTAATACATTATATTTATTGTATAATATCTTAATATTCGCTAATTTCTGATTAAAGTGTTGTATTCACAATATTTGTAGCTTCTACCAAGGAGTTTAAGCTATCTTACAGAGAATTATTTAATATTGATATATTTTTATCAACTGAAAGCATATATGAAAAAATTTAATTGTCGTATATATTTGTAACGAATTATAATTAATTATCAAATTACGATGTATTGCTTGCTATTAAATATTCTAATTTTTTACTATTAAGAATAGCATTTTAATTAATTGTTGAAATATTATTGAAAATATAATGCTGAAGATTGCTAATTGTGTTATTTATGTTAAATATTTCTTATATTATACTATAATTGCTAATTATTTCTGGAATATTGCTTATAGCATCAATAATGCTAACACAATACGTTTAATTAAGAATATAACCCTCTACACACTCGCATTTACCATTTATAAACGTAAATGGTGACACACACTACAGCTAGCCATTTACACTGGACCCGTATTGCAACTTATCAACACATAACCCATATGCTATAGTTTGTGTTTGACACATATCACA
>CAXDID010000882.1:0-42866 GCA_963988835.1 Hexamita inflata | reverse complement strand
TCTTGAAGTTTCTGACACTGGGAAAGCTGGTTCCCCATAACTCCAACTACTAGAATATTTACATTAGATGCTTAAAGCGAAATATATATTTGTTCAAAGTTATTGTATGGATGCTGATTCATTTTTTACACCTATGATGAAATAAGAATATAATGTTATTAAGGAAAGAGTAGCGAATCATCCAGAAATATTTTATACTTGGTAATGGCAACCATAGAAACCTCTTCTTATGATATGTATTGATTTACTACATTTGGGGAAACGGGCAAGATATCGATTCCTAAAGAAATTATTAACAATTAATCTAATGGAGGACACAACGTTGCTTTCAGTTGAAGAGCTTAAGGCATTGTTATAGTTGCCTGATATAATATGGAGCGATTAAAAATTCACCAAGATGGTCGACGAATATTTTCTCAGAATGTACTCACGTCGCACGCTTAACATTTTGTCCGTATTAAAGCCTACGAGGAAAACAATTCACACATTTATTTACTTTGTATTACATTATCCTTTGGTAACTTTGTTCACTAAAATTGGGGGAAGGTCTTATGTAAAATTATTATCGTTAGTTTTACTAGTACTTAAGAGATTTGATACGATGTGGGAGAACCTTAAACAGGATAAAGACTATTAAATAGCAAGATAAAATAATGGTGCAGCAGTTAAGATTCTAACTTGTTTTAGTCAAGAATTTATAAAGTAGTGTATTTGTTCATTTTCTAAAATACTTCAATTACTTCATAAGCATGGAGAGGTAAGATTAGTAAGCTGTGGTTCGTACGTGTGTGAGTGCCTATTTGGCTGGCTACGCTTACACTCTTCATTCAATAATTCATATCCAAGAGTTACCGAATTAATATACAAATAAGAAATTCTAAAAATGTGTTAGATGGAGTTAGGTGAAGATGTTATACCTATGACCCGGACTGAAACACGTACTGTAACTGTAAAAGTTGATAATAAAGAACAATTAATTTCAGATAATGAGTATTAAATGATTAATTAGTTAAGTAAAGATGTAATGGATTTGATCTTTGATGATGACTGTTATGATGGTGAAAACTTGGTGAATGGTTCCATTCCGAAATATTAACAACTTCTATAATTCTGGAGTGATATTGATAACTCTATCGAGGAAGAGACATTTATGAAAGAAAAATTATGGTAACCTATTTCAGGTATGCATACACAAAATCGCTTATAGCCGGACAAAATTAGTAAGATTGAAAACAATAATATTGTCAAAGATGTGTTTAGTGAAGATTCACTGGACGAAGTGTGAAGTGAAATATTTAATATTCTTTGGAACTATACATAGTTATGAATAATATTTAAATAATTTCATTCTAACTTATTTCATTAATTCATGTCGCCACCTGTGGTTAGAAAAGAAATTTGATGATCAAAGGAAAAGTATGAACAGATGATATTAAAACAGATGGTATTAAATATGTGATGCATTTGTATTCTACCAAAATGATAATGTAGTTGTTATAATTTTCTTTTAGCATTCAATTAAAAGGATTAAAAAGGATTAAAATGATTTAAAAGATTCTTCTTAAACAATCTTGGCATAAAAATAAACAAAGTGAATTAGAATTCACTCGACTTGTGTGAGCATGCACTGGTTTTCGATTCCGCACTCGTTAACGCCCCTTGCGATTTTGAAGAACCCGTTTTCGCCGAAGTCCGTTCCCCATGAGTTCCTCACCTGCCAGAATTTGACTCCGTTTTCCTCTCCGTATCCGACCATGGCCACTCCGTGCCCGCCAACGATTAATCCGTACTAGTGCGTGTATACGCCCGATTTGTAATACAGGAAGTCCTCGTATACGGTGAATCCGGTTTACACGGCACCTTATAACAGTGCAGCTTTTATACTCTCCTCGTTAGCGCACACGTCAGCGAAACTAACGGATTTAGTCAAAACGAACGCCGAGCCGTCGTCACAAGTTTAAGGGCATTTACCGGTCACGTTGTTCATTGATTTGTAGCTCAGGCACTTCTCAGTCACCAAACCCGTTTTCTTTATGAACTGCTGAGCCAGAATCATGTTACCGCCAATGCAGCCGTCGTTCATCGTGTCACAAGAGACCATAAACTGGGCGGAATAAATCACTTTCGTCTTGTCCAGGCCGTGAATGCACCTGTTGTCCGAGAAGGCTCCAGAGGAGGAGAAGGCCCAGCATGATCCACAATCGCCTTGCTCTAATACAACCATGCACTCGGGCTTGAGCTCGAGCCAGCTGAAGGAATCGGGTGTTTCAGCTGATAATGTGGTTTTTGCTGTAGTTTGGGCGAATAAGTGAGAAAGAGGAAGAAGCCTGGACTTTAGCTGGATTAGTGAATGTTGGCTGAATTTGGGAGGGATCTCGGGGATCCAGGAAAGCTGCGGGATGCTTCTGAGCATCTCAAGAACCGACTCGCTGTAGAAGTTGGCCGATAATGCAATTGAAACGAATAGCATTTGAAGTGGACAGCTGTACTTGAGAACGGATAAGCTGCATAAAGAGAAACCGAATAATCTGTTGAATAATATACATATTTCGGTTATACAAATTACTATTTTGAAAGACAGCGGATCTCGTTTCAAATTCTGGCTAAATTGTAAACATAATTCAAAATGCAAGTTTTGAGACGTGATAGTGTCGCTGCCCTTACCAAGCCTTGCAAGACGTTATATCGATTTTATTATTTAAGAAATATTCTATCCAGTTCGATTATATTTTGATGTTCAAACAATAATCAAAACTATAAAATCACTTTCTCTTCAGGTTGATGACGTACATGACGATGTTGCGCTTGAAGTAGTTCTTGTTCGCGCACACCTCCAGGAACTGGTTGGCGATGTCGGTGGGGCTGGCCTCTCTCTGGCTCTCGATCATCTCGCGCAGGAGCTCTTTGTCCTGGACGTCTATCTGGCTGTCGTAGAGCACGCGCAGGAAGGACTTCTGGTAGTACTCGCGGAGCTGCTTCACGGTCTTGGAGGGGACCAGGGCCTGGAGGCTGGACCAGAAGGTCTTCTGTCCGTGGCTGGCGAGGTGTTCGTTTACCTGGCTGCAGAGCTCTCTGTCGTCCGTGAAGACGGCGGTGTTATCGGCGCTGCGGAGGACCTGGAAGAGCTTCTCCGCGTACAGCTTCTGGAACTGCTGGTACTCCTGCTTGATCGCGCGCTGGTAGGTCTGGCGGACCTTCTTCTTCCCGGCACTCTCCTGGCTGTCGGCCTCTGGGAGGTAGCGGGTTTGTTTGTTCACCAGCTGGGTCATGGCCACTTCCACGAACTGCTGCTTGAGGGTGTTCACGTCCACGTTCAGCTCCAGGGACAGCTGGGCGAACCTCATATTGTACTGGGTGTCCGGCAGCATCATCACCTGGTAGGCCACCTGCTCCGGGCGGACGTGCAAAATGTTTCCGAACTGGCTCAAAAGAATGTCGGCGTTGGTGTTCATCTGGAGTGGTGGTGATATATATTTTAAGTCACGAAATAGATACAATCAATTATGTGTGATTTATACATGTGTGATTTGGACTAAGTAGAATGATTAAGTTAAAGAAGTTTGAATTTCTAGCTGATCCGAATTAAACTTTTATTTATAATGGAAGACGAATGACGAAATTCAAAGTGACTTATTAAATGTATGTTTAATTTGGAATTGTATTTGGAATTTAGAACATTTTATTTGTACTATTGCACACATCACTTTAACGGACTCTTTGATATATATTTTTTATTTTGATTCCAGCGATTCAGGTTTAATTCGTTAGTCGATCTAACTTAATCTGAAATTATCTATATTTATTCAGCGTTATGCTAACTCTAATGTAAAATGTTTTCATTGATTTATAAAACATACAATTGATTCACTATATGTCTGTTTAATTTGAAATTAAAACATTTTGTACGTACTATTTCATTAAACAGCTAAATATGTAAAACTACCGATAGTTGTTTTTATTTTGATTCTACCAATTTACTAATTCAAAAGAAATAAACAACGTAACATTTCAAATTTATTCACATTTCAAATAATGTGTATTTAAAGTGAGATTAAGTTAAAACGGTAAAGATACGAATCAATGAATCGCCAGAAACAATACATAAATATAATGATGCGCACTGTGTGTAGAACTATATTATGCCATTAACACAACATTTCAATTTAAATGTGTACTAGAAAGTGAAACTATAAATAGAGTATCCATTTAATAAGTTAGTAGAAGGTAGATGTATATTGTTTCACTACAATAGTCCGAAATATGGTAGTTATCACGATTTTTACAAACGAACTAAATAAGAACCAAGTGCACATTATCACAAACACACATTTTTAAAAATAAAAATAATTTGCAATACTTTCTTATAAATATAGATAAACTACAATTTATCGATCCACTCCAGATGAACACCGACACCGACATTCTTTTGAGCCAGTTCGGAAACATTTTGCACGTCCGCCCGGAGCAGGTGGCCTACCAGGTGATGATGCTGCCGGACACCCAATACAATATGAGGTTCGCCCAGCTGTCCCTGGAGCTGAACGTGGACGTGAACACCCTCAAGCAGCAGTTCGTGGAAGTGGCCATGACCCAGCTGGTGAACAAACAGACCCGCTACCTCCCAGAGGCCGACAGCCAGGAGAGTGCCGGGAAGAAGAAGGTGCGCCAGACCTACCAGCGCGCGATCAAGCAGGAGTACCAGCAGTTCCAGAAGCTGTACGCGGAGAAGCTCTTCCAGGTCCTCCGCAGCGCCGATAACACCGCCGTCTTCACGCGACAGAGAGCTCTGCAGCCAGGTAAACGAACACCTCGCCAGCCACGGACAGAAGACCTTCTGGTCCAGCCTCCAGGCCCTGGTCCCCTCCAAGACCGTGAAGCAGCTCCGCGAGTACTACCAGAAGTCCTTCCTGCGCGTGCTCTACGACAGCCAGATAGACGTCCAGGACAAAGAACTCCTGCGCGAGATGATCGAGAGCCAGCAAGAGGCCAGCCCCACCGACATCGCCAACCAGTTCCTGGAGGTGTGTGCGAACAAGAACTACTTCAAGCGCAACATCGTCATGTACGTCATCAACCTGAAGAGAAAGTGATTTTAGTTTTGATCATTGTCAGCCTAGAAATATCATAAAAGATTTCATTAGATGTAGTATGGATAAATAAGTCAAGTATAATGATCAGTAAAATATTTAGTTTATCTTGCTGGTAATAATACACAGATATTTTTGGCTTCGTCGCCTACTTAATAGGATTATCACGTAGATGAGTTTTCACTCTAGATTAATATTGAATCTCGCTTGGAGACTGATCGAGCGAATGCAAAATAGCAGCGAATCGCCAGAATCAAAATAAAAACAGACGCCGTCTACCACCACCGTTTTGCGTCATTCGTACGGTTAGTGCAGAACACATTTTCAAATTCCAAATACAATATCAAATCCAGTAACCATTTGGTAAGTAGTGGAATTACTCGTGAAAATGCACAAAATCGGTAACTAACTCGAAGCTACTTATTCTTTTAATTCTGTTTAAATTTATATTCCAGACTTCACTAACTTAATCCGAATCAAATGGTGTACAATCCCATCAGCTGTTAATACACTGCTAAACATTCAAACAGTTTTCACTCCAGATGAACACCAACGCCGACATTCTTTTGAGCCAGTTCGGAAACATTTTGCACGTCCGCCCGGAGCAGGTGGCCTACCAGGTGATGATGCTGCCGGACACCCAGTACAATATGAGGTTCGCCCAGCTGTCCCTGGAGCTGAACGTGGACGTGAACACCCTCAAGCAGCAGTTCGTGGAAGTGGCCATGACCCAGCTGGTGAACAAACAGACCCGCTACCTCCCAGAGGCCGACAGCCAGGAGAGCGCCGGGAAGAAGAAGGTGCGCCAGACCTACCAGCGCGCGATCAAGCAGGAGTACCAGCAGTTCCAGAAGCTGTACGCGGAGAAGCTCTTCCAGGTCCTCCGCAGCGCCGATAACACCGCCGTCTTCACGGACGACAGAGAGCTCTGCAGCCAGGTAAACGAACACCTCGCCAGCCACGGACAGAAGACCTTCTGGTCCAGCCTCCAGGCCCTGGTCCCCTCCAAGACCGTGAAGCAGCTCCGCGAGTACTACCAGAAGTCCTTCCTGCGCGTGCTCTACGACAGCCAGATAGACGTCCAGGACAAAGAACTCCTGCGCGAGATGATCGAGAGCCAGCGAGAGGCCAGCCCCACCGACATCGCCAACCAGTTCCTGGAGGTGTGCGCGAACAAGAACTACTTCAAGCGCAACATCGTCATGTACGTCATCAACCTGAAGAGAAAGTGATTTTAGTTTTGATCATTGTCAGCCTAGAAATATCATAAAAGATTTCATTAGATGTAGTATGGATAAATAAGTCAAGTATAATGATCAGTAAAATATTTAGTTTATCTTGCTGGTAATAATACACAGATATTTTCGGCTTCGTCGCCTACTTAATAGGATTATCACGTAGATGAGTTTTCACTCTAGATTAATATTGAATCTCGCTTGGAGACTGATCGAGCGAATGCAAAATAGCAGCGAATCGCCAGAATCAAAATAAAAACAGACGCCGTCTACCACCACCGTTTTGCGTCATTCGTACGGTTAGTGCAGAACACATTTTCAAATTCCAAATACAATATCAAATCCAGTAACCATTTGGTAAGTAGTGGAATTACTCGTGAAAATGCACAAAATCGGTAACTAACTCGAAGCTACTTATTCTTTTAATTCTGTTTAAATTTATATTCCAGACTTCACTAACTTAATCCGAATCAAATGGTGTACAATCCCATCAGCTGTTAATACACTGCTAAACATTCAAACAGTTTTCACTCCAGATGAACACCAACGCCGACATTCTTTTGAGCCAGTTCGGAAACATCTTGCACGTCCGCCCGGAGCAGGTGGCCTACCAGGTGATGATGCTGCCGGACACCCAGTACCACACGCGCTTCGCCCAGCTGTCCCTGGAGCTGAACGTGGACGTGAACACCCTCAAGCAGCAGTTCGTGGAAGTGGCCATGACCCAGCTGGTGAACAAACAGACCCGCTACCTCCCAGAGGCCGACAGCCAGGAGAGCGCCGGGAAGAAGAAGGTGCGCCAGACCTACCAGCGCGCGATCAAGCAGGAGTACCAGCAGTTCCAGAAGCTGTACGCGGAGAAGCTCTTCCAGGTCCTCCGCAGCGCCGATAACACCGCCGTCTTCACGGACGACAGAGAGCTCTGCAGCCAGGTAAACGAACACCTCGCCAGCCACGGACAGAAGACCTTCTGGTCCAGCCTCCAGGCCCTGGTCCCCTCCAAGACCGTGAAGCAGCTCCGCGAGTACTACCAGAAGTCCTTCCTGCGCGTGCTCTACGACAGCCAGATAGACGTCCAGGACAAAGAGCTCCTGCGCGAGATGATCGAGAGCCAGCGAGAGGCCAGCCCCACCGACATCGCCAACCAGTTCCTGGAGGTGTGCGCGAACAAGAACTACTTCAAGCGCAACATCGTCATGTACGTCATCAACCTGAAGAGAAAGTGATTTTATAGTTTTGATTACTATAACTTTAACGTTCTAAATATCATTGAACAGGATAGGAGAAGTTTTAAACCATAAATAGATTACATTAGCTTTTTAATTTTCGGAACATTTCATAAAGCTACTAGAATAATAGAGCCAGGCAAAATCGCGTACGGTAAAATCTCGCTAAAAGACTCTTGGATACACTCGCGTATAGAGCCAGGCAAAATCGCGTATAAGCTTTCAATTTCTAAAGTTTATATGCGAGATATCTTGTCTCAAGAGTCAATACGTGATCAACTTGGGTCTATAAAATAAGTGTAAAATCTAATATTTTAAAAATGTAATAATTGTTAATTCTTCATGTTAAAGCGCTATCATGATAATTGTAAGCAATTAGTATATTCTCACACTTATTTTCTACCCCAATACCAATCGTCAGGTAAAAATGAACACGTTACGCTTAAATGAGATTAAGTATGGTCTTTACGTGAGAAATCTCAAAATATCTAATAGAAGTACGTAATCATGTATTGACTTTCTACTTTTCCAGAGTATATACGCGAGTGTATCAAAGAGTCTTTTAGCGAGATTTTACCGTATAAGCTTTCAATTTCTAAAGCAAGCAATTCGTTTATTCTTGCACTTATTTTCTACCCCAATACCAATCGTCAGGTAAAAATGTGCACGTAACGCTTACATGAGATTAAGTTAGGTCTTTACGTGAGAAATCTCAAAATATCTAATAGAAGTACGGAATCATGTATTGACTTTCTACTTTTCCTGAGTATATACGCGAGTGTATCCAAGAGTCTTTTAGCGAGATTTTACCGTATGATATTGAGTAGATACCGAACTTACATAAACTAGAATAATTTACAGGATTTCGTATTTTAACCAATAGTAACGAATGCAAATTACAGAAGATTATCTCAATCAATATCAATCAGAAGAAAAGATTGATCAATACCAATCAAAAGCAGTGGTTGCTAGAATCAGCCAAGATATACCGTTATCTTATCTTAAGATCCACAAACATGTGTTGGAATTTGGTTGAGTTACAATTTCTTTTATTTAATCACAGATGCTCAGTTGCAGCGTAAAACACCGTATTGTACCGTATTCACAAATTTAAGAATTACTCAATAACAGATTTCTGATTTGGGTGTTTTCTGGTGTTTTCTTGACACGAATTAAATCTCCTTCACCATGCAACCCACGTGAATATTCGGATAAAGATTAATGTCCACTCCAGAATGGGCTCGACTCTCTGCACAGCAGAACAAATTCAGAACCAACCGGATACAACCGCCAAGCACGACATGCAGAGCAACAGCTGCTCACAATTCAGCGACCTGACCGCGGAGGGAAGTTTCTGCGTCGAAGACATGTTTAATTGGATAGAGTGAAGTTTGTATTGTACTCAAAAGATTCTAGTTCGCTAGAATTGAAATAAAACGGTTTTGTTTCTGTCCTACGCTCGCTTGTGCATATAAATATAGAATGATCCATTTTCGCTCAAATATAATAAATGTAAAGATAGAGATCAAAGTAAAATACTATTGAATTACGCGAAGTTCAGGTAGCTAAGTTTACGCAATTAATATTATAGTTATAGAAATAAGATTTCTAAAATACAAAATAGTAAGATACAAATATACTAGGAATATGGCGAGGATGTCCGTTGATGGCACTGGTATAATAAATAAAATACACATTCTACCAAAATGAAATCATATATAATTATCGTATATTATATTAGTGCCAAAATGATTTATTTTAACATTCTATTATTTACTTTTCCTTTAGTTAGCCTTGAAATTCAAAATAATGATAATGCAATAAACAATAATAATTCAATAGTGTAAGCTCAATAACTAAAAATCGTAGTTTTACAGATGATCCCTGAAAGGTTATTTACAAACTTGTAATTATAATTCACTTGACATGTGTGAAAATATCTCTAAAAGAACTAACCTCGCATATATATTTAATATTACAATATGTTACATATATACTTATATTACCCACTTTATATAATAATACATTTCAAAATTCTTGTCTACTCAAATGTTGTAATTATATTTTTTATTAACCTAAATTCTAAACAAGGTTCTTAAACAAACTTGACTCAAATAATTAATTATATAAAGTAGAATTCACTCGACTTGCGTGACCAATTTTCAATGTCGTTGACAGTTAAACTCTTGAATATATATATTTTATCAAAATGAATTTATTGATCTTTGGTTAGAAAAGAAATTTGACGATCAAAGGAAAAGGATGAACAGATGATATTAAAACAGATGGTATTAAATGTGTGATGCATTTGTATTCTACCAAAATGATAATTGTTATAATTTTCTTTTAGCATTCAATTAAAAGGATTTAAAAGGATTTAAAAGATTCTTCTAAACAATCTTGGCATAAAAATAAACAAAGCGAATTAGAATTCACTCAACTTGTGTGAGCATGCACTGGTTTTCGATTCCGCACTCGTTAACGCCCCTTGCGATTTTGAAGAAGCCGTTTTCGCCGAAGTCCGTTCCCCATGAGTTCCTCACCTGCCAGAATTTGACTCCGTTTTCCTCTCCGTATCCGACCATGGCCACTCCGTGCCCGCCAACGATTAATCCGTACTAGTGCGTGTATACGCCCGATTTGTAGTACAGGAAGTCCTCGTATACGGTGAATTCGGTTTACACGGCACCTTATAACAGTGCAGCTTTTATACTCTCCTCGTTAGCGCACACGTCGGCGAAACTAACGGATTTAGTCAAAACGAACGCTGAGCCGTCGTCACAAGTTTAAGGGCATTTACCGGTCACGTTGTTCATTGATTTGTAGCTCAGGCACTTCTTAGAACGCCAGATACGGGAGCATCCACTTCCCCGAATTTTCACAGCTTCGCGTTACCTCCGCTCCATTTTCTTCTTTCACCACATTTACGCCCAGAACTGCCCCGTCGAAATTGCTGTCAAAAACGACTATTCCCTCCGCTCCAATAACCGTTTTTCCGTTTAGAAAGTACTTAAAATCGGAGGAGCAGTTTTGGGCGGAGAAATCAAAAATGTGACCCACGAAACGGCTCAGAAACAGTTTCGTTGTTTTATTCGCATTTCTCGTGTAAGTTCCCTGATCTTGTTTTTGTGGTCATCGCTTATCTCTTCATACTGGCATTACGAAAACGACTTCTGGAAGTACTGCTTCAGCTGCAACTTGGTCTTGTAGGGGATAATATTTTATACCTTTTCCCAAAATAGATTTTAATTGTGAAATTGGAAGTAGTTGATGAGATATTAACATCTTTATCTGTCTGTTATTTGATCTGCTGTTGTATTTAATTCTTTCATAACTATCATAAGTGCATGCTTAAATTGTTGTTTGAACTGCGATAATGGTATTATTTAGGTTAACTTTGTCATGCTCACACTTTAAGAGTCATTCGCACTTTGTACTATATTGCCTGTTTCACTGGGTAGTTATTTACGTGTTTCACTGGTGGTTACTGAGCTTAATATAAATGATATTTCGAAATTTCAATAAATAGCATGAATTACTTTCTATTTTATTTTCAAGTTTATTGATAAGCTGCTTATAACATCATCAATTGAACATTCATTTAATAGTATTAACTTATTTGAATCGTGAAATTATACATATTTGCTATTTTACTCAATGTAGTGGACTGTCACTGCTTTTAAGAACTATTATTTATATAGTTGATTATATAATAATATTTATAGTTAGTTATATAATAATATTTATATAGTTATTTAATTGTTATTTAATTGTTATTTATTTAATAATTATATTTTTCAATTTGTTTCACTCATATTTTAACGACAACTCTTTCTCTACGATGTTTGGTGAAGATATCTTCACAATCATCGCAATTGTCATTAACTTGATCGGTAGTTCTGTTTAATGTTTAATCGAATAAACTATCGAATCCATTTGTTTGGTCAACTTCACTGGCAGTAATCTTGAATTATTTTGCTTTTTACAAATATTTAAGAAGATAAACACAAACAGCTACAAGAGCTAAAGCTAAAACAGCAACAGATACCCAAGTGCCAGTATTCATACCAGATTTAACACTCTTGATTATATCAGCTGTTACATCTTCAACGCATAATCCCTCTTAATCAAGAACGCAATCAGAACAAATATTCCCATATTACGTGAAGCCTTCGGTGCAAGAATCTACGCAAAGGTTAACTTACTATAATAATGGTAAAGTGCAACTATGTAGGCATTCGTCTTCTTTAAGGAAATAGTTGCATTTTATGATGCAGGTATCCTGATATCTTATCTTTAAAACTTCGAAATTTTAGCAGGTAGATTCGCATCTTGTAGCAGATAACCCATCATTAGCTGAGTAGTTCCCGCTTCCACAACTAATAAGACAGAACTTTTCTAATGTTAAATCTTACCAATAAAGATTATTCGGGCAGTCATCAACGCATTTTTATTCTTCCTGAATATTGAATTTCAAAGTGCTGAACATGGAGCATTTAACCTCGCATCTCTCCATCGTGGCGTCGTAGGTGACGTCGAGGCCGTGTTGGTTGGAGCTGCAGTCCGGGAGGCAGGTCAAGAACTGGGTGGACGAATCGCGGTTGTAGAACGGAGCCGGGCAGACGGCCACGCATTCGGACGTGATGGTGTCGATGAACTTGTGGGTGGTCTGGGAGAAGCACTCGGAGACGCACTGCTTCGAGTTCGAGTTGGAGGCGTTCACCACGAAGAAGATCGGACAGACGCCAGTGCAGATCTTGGGCTGGACGTCGGCGCGGACAGAGTAGTTCTGAGAGGCGCACAGAGAGACGCAGTGGTTGTCGGCTTCGGCGTACGGGATCGCGGACGGGCAGGAGGCCGAGCAGTTCTTGACGTCGTCGAAGTACTTCCTTTCGGTCGGACAGACCAAAAGACAGCTCTGGCCGTCGATGAAGTTCAGGGTCTGGAAGAGCGCGCAAGAGCTCTCGCACCTGGAGTAGGTCGCGTGGTAGGACTCGACGCCCGTGAAGTTGGAGGCGGCGCAGGCGGCCGGCGTGCAGAACAAGAACTGGTTGGCGTTGACTCTGTAGTAAGAGCCTGAGGCGCAAGTGGAGACGCAGGCGTTCGAGCCCTCGTTCAAGAACTTGAGAGAGGCCTGGTCGTAGCACTGGGCCACGCAGATATTTCCGGTGATGAAGTAGGGCTTCGCGCCGTCGCATTGATCCTGGCAGAGATCGTCTTTCGTGAACTTGGTCGTGCTGAACATCGAGCAGGCGGCTTCGCATCTCTCCATCGTGGCGTCGTAGGTGACGTCGAGGCCGTGTTGGTTGGAGCTGCAGTCCGGGAGGCAGGTCAAGAACTGGGTGGAGGAGTCGCGGTTGTAGAACGGAGCCGGGCAGACGGCCACGCATTCGGACGTGATGGTGTTGATGAACTTGTGGGTGGCCTGGGAGAAGCACTCGGAGACGCACTGCTTCGAGTTCGAGTTGGAGGCGTTCACCACGAAGAAGACCGGACAGGCGCCAGTGCAGATCTTGGGCTGGACGTCGGCGCGGACGGAGTAGTTCTGGGAGGCGCACAGAGAGACGCAGTGGTTGTCGGCTTCGGCGTACGGGATCGCGGAGGGGCAGGAGGCCGAGCAGTTTTTGACGTCGTCGAAGTACTTCCTTTCGGCCGGACAGACCAAAAGACAGCTATGGCCGTCGATGAAGTTCAGGGTCTGGAAGAGCGCGCAGGAGTTTTCGCATCTGGAGTAGGTCGCGTGGTAGGACTCGACGCCCGTGAAGTTGGAGGCGGCACATGCGGCCGGCGTGCAGAACAGGAACTGGTCGGCGTTGACTCTGTAGTAAGAGCCGAAGGCGCAGGTGGAGACGCAGGCGTTCGAGCCCTCGTTCAAGAACTTGAGAGAGGCCTGGTCGTAGCACTGGGCCACGCAGATATTTCCGGTGATGAAGTAGGGCTTCGCGCCGTCGCATTGGTCCTGGCAGAGATTGTCTTTCGTGAACTTGGTCGTGCTGAACATCGAGCAGGCGACCTCGCATCTCTCCATCGTGGCGTCGTAGGTGACGTCGAGGCCGTGTTGGTTGGAGCTGCAGTCCGGGAGGCAGGTCAAGAACTGGGTGGACGAATCGCGGTTGTAGAACGGAGCCGGGCAGACGGCCACGCATTCGGACGTGATGGTGTCGATGAACTTGTGGGTGGTCTGGGAGAAGCACTCGGAGACGCACTGCTTCGAGTTCGAGTTGGAGGCGTTCACCACGAAGAAGATCGGACAGACGCCAGTGCAGATCTTGGGCTGGACGTCGGCGCGGACGGAGTAGTTCTGAGAGGCGCACAGAGAGACGCAGTGGTTGTCGGCTTCGGCGTACGGGATCGCGGACGGGCAGGAGGCCGAGCAGTTCTTGACGTCGTCGAAGTACTTCCTTTCGGTCGGACAGACCAAAAGACAGCTCTGGCCGTCGATGAAGTTCAGGGTCTGGAAGAGCGCGCAAGAGCTCTCGCACCTGGAGTAGGTCGCGTGGTAGGACTCGACGCCCGTGAAGTTGGAGGCGGCGCAGGCGGCCGGCGTGCAGAACAAGAACTGGTTGGCGTTGACTCTGTAGTAAGAGCCTGAGGCGCAAGTGGAGACGCAGGCGTTCGAGCCCTCGTTCAAGAACTTGAGAGAGGCCTGGTCGTAGCACTGGGCCACGCAGATATTTCCGGTGACGAAGTAGGGCTTCGCGCCGTCGCATTGGTCCTGGCAGAGATTGTCTTTTGTGAACTTGGTCGTGCTGAAATCAGAGCAAGCGGCTTCGCATCTCTCCATCGTGGCGTCGTAGGTGACGTCGAGGCCGTGTTGGTTGGAGCTGCAGTCCGGAAGGCAGGTCAAGAACTGGGTGGACGAATCGCGGTTGTAGAACGGAGCCGGGCAGACGGCCACGCATTCGGACGTGATGGTGTTGATGAACTTGTGGGTGGTCTGGGAGAAGCACTCGGAGACGCACTGCTTCGAGTTCGAGTTGGAGGCGTTCACCACGAAGAAGACCGGACAGACGCCAGTGCAGATCTTGGGCTGGATGTCGGCGCGGACGGAGTAGTTCTGAGAGGCGCACAGAGAGACGCAGTGGTTGTCGGCTTCGGCGTACGGGATTGCGGACGGGCAGGAGGCCGAGCAGTTCTTGACGTCGTCGAAGTACTTCCTTTCGGTCGGACAGACCAAAAGACAGCTCTGGCCGTCGATGAAGTTCAGGGTCTGGAAGAGCGCGCAAGAGCTCTCGCATCTGGTATAGGTCGCGTGGTAGGACTCGACGCCCGTGAAGTTGGAGGCGGCGCAGGCGGCCGGCGTGCAGAACAAGAACTAGTTGGCGTTGACTCTGTAGTAAGAGCCCGAGGCGCAGGTGGAGACGCAGGCGTTTGAGCCCTCGTTCAAGAACTTGAGAGAGGCCTGGTCGTAGCACTGGGCCACGCAGATATTTCCGGTGACGAAGTAGGGCTTCGCGCCGTCGCATTGGTCCTGGCAGAGATTGTCTTTTGTGAACTTGGTCGTGCTGAAATCAGAGCAAGCGGCTTCGCATCTCTCCATCGTGGCGTCGTAGGTGACGTCGAGGCCGTGTTGGTTGGAGCTGCAGTCCGGGAGGCAGGTCAAGAACTGGGTGGACGAATCGCGGTTGTAGAACGGAGCCGGGCAGACGGCCACGCATTCGGACGTGATGGTGTCGATGAACTTGTGGGTGGCCTGGGAGAAGCACGGAGACGCACTTGCTTCGAGTTTCGAAGTTGGAGCGTTCACGCACGAAGAAGACCGGGCCAATTCGCCTGTGCAGACCAGGGGCTGGACGTCGGCGCGGACGGAGTTAGTTTCTGGAGGCGCACAGAGAGACGCAGTGGGTTGTTCGGCCTTCGGCTAGCGGGATCGCGAGGGGCAGGAGGCCGAGCATTTTTGACCGTCGTCGCAGTACTTCCTTTCGGCCGGACAGAACCAAAAGACAGCATGCGCCGTCGATGAAGTTCAGGTCTGGAAGAGCGCGCAGGAGTTTTCCGCATCTGGAGTAGGCGCGTGGTTAGGACTCGACCGCCCCCGTGAAGTTGGGGCGGCACATGCGGCCGGCGTGCCAGAACGGAACTGGTCGGCGTTGACTCTGTAGTAAAGAGCCGAAGGCCGCAAGTGGAGAACGCAGGCGTTCGAGCCCTTCGTTCAAGAACTTGAGAAGGCCTGGTCGTAGCACTGGGCCACGCAGATATTTCCGGTGATGAAGTAGGGCTTCGCGCCGTCGCATTGGTCCTGGCAGAGATTGTCTTTCGTGAACTTGGGCGTGCTGAAATCAGAGCAAGCGGCTTCGCATCTCTCCATCGTGGCGTCGTAGGTGACGTCGAGGCCGTGTTGGTTGGAGCTGCAGTCCGGGAGGCAGGTCAAGAACTGGGTGGACGAATCGCGGTTGTAGAACGGAGCCGGGCAGACGGCCACGCATTCGGACGTGATGGTGTCGATGAACTTGTGGGTGGTCTGGGAGAAGCACTCGGAGACGCACTGCTTCGAGTTCGAGTTGGAGGCGTTCACCACGAAGAAGATCGGACAGACGCCAGTGCAGATCTTGGGCTGGACGTCGGCGCGGACGGAGTAGTTCTGAGAGGCGCACAGAGAGACGCAGTGGTTGTCGGCTTCGGCGTACGGGATCGCGGACGGGCAGGAGGCCGAGCAGTTCTTGACGTCGTCGAAGTACTTCCTTTCGGTCGGACAGACCAAAAGACAGCTCTGGCCGTCGATGAAGTTCAGGGTCTGGAAGAGCGCGCAAGAGCTCTCGCACCTGGAGTAGGTCGCGTGGTAGGACTCGACGCCCGTGAAGTTGGAGGCGGCGCAGGCGGCCGGCGTGCAGAACATGAACTGGTCGGCGTTGTTTCTGTAGTAAGAGCCTGAGGCGCAAGTGGAGACGCAGGCGTTCGAGCCCTCGTTCAAGAACTTGAGAGAGGCCTGGTCGTAGCACTGGGCCACGCAGATATTTCCGGTGATGAAGTAGGGCTTCGCGCCGTCGCATTGGTCCTGGCAGAGATTGTCTTTCGTGAACTTGGTCGTGCTGAACATCGAGCAGGCGACCTCGCATCTCTCCATCGTGGCGTCGTAGGTGACGTCGAGGCCGTGTTGGTTGGAGCTGCAGTCCGGGAGGCAGGTCAAGAACTGGGTGGAGGAGTCGCGGTTGTAGAACGGAGCCGGGCAGACGGCCACGCATTCGGACGTGATGGTGTTGATGAACTTGTGGGTGGCCTGGGAGAAGCACTCGGAGACGCACTGCTTCGAGTTCGAGTTGGAGGCGTTCACCACGAAGAAGACCGGACAGGCGCCAGTGCAGATCTTGGGCTGGACGTCGGCGCGGACGGAGTAGTTCTGGGAGGCGCACAGAGAGACGCAGTGGTTGTCGGCTTCGGCGGTACGGGAATCGCGGAGGGCAGGAGGCGAGCAAGTTTTTGAACGTCGTCGAAGTACTTCCTTTCGGCCGGACAGGACCAAAAAGACAGCTATGGCCCGTCCGATGAAAGTTCCAGGGTCTGGAAGAGCCGCAGGAGTTTCGCATCTGGGTGGTCGCGTGGTAGGACTCGGACGCCCGTGAAGTTGGAGCGGGCCACATGCGGCCGCGTGCAAAGAACAGGAACTGGTTCGGCGTGACTCTGTAGTAAGAGCCGAAGGCGCAGGTTGGAGACGCAGGCGTTCGAGCCCTCCGTTTCAAGAATGAGAGAGGCCTGGTCGTAGCACTGGGCACGCAGATATTCCGGTGATGAAGTAAGGCTTCGCGCCGTCCATTGGTCCTGGCAGTAGATTGTCTTTCCGTGAAACTTGGTCGTGCTGAACATCGAGCAGGCCGACCTCGCATCTTCTCCATCGTGGCGTGTAGGTGACGTCGAGGCCGTGTTGGTTGGAGCTGCAGTCCGGGAGGCAGGTCACAGAACTGGTGAGCGAGTCGCGGTTGTAGAACGAGCCGGCCAGACGCCACGCATTCGGACGTGATGGTGTTGATGAACTTGTGGGTGGCCTGGGAGAAGCACTCGAAGACGCACTGCTCGAGTTCGAGTTGGAGGCGTTTCACCACGAAGAAGACCGGCACAGGCGCCAGTGCAGATCCTTGGGCTGGAACGTCGGCGCGACGGAGTAGTTCTGGGAGGCGCCAACAGAGAGACGCAAGTTGGTTGTCGGCTTCGGCGATACGGGATCGCGGAAGGGGCATGGATGCGCCCGAGATAAGCAGAAGTTTTAGACGTCGTCGAAGTACTTCCTCGCGGACAGACAAAAGACAGCTATGGCCGTCGATGAAGTTCAGGTCTTGGAAGAGCGCGCACAGCGAGTTTTCGCAAATCTGCAGTAGGTCGTGGTAGGGACTCGACGCCCGTGAAAGTTGGAGGCGGCACATGCGGCCGGCGTGCAGAACAGGAACTGGTCGGCGTTGACTCTGTAGTAAGAGCCGAAGGCGCAGGTGGAGACGCAGGCGTTCGAGCCCTCGTTCAAGAACTTGAGAGAGGCCTGGTCGTAGCACTGGGCCACGCAGATATTTCCGGTGATGAAGTAGGGCTTCGCGCCGTCGCATTGGTCCTGGCAGAGATTGTCTTTCGTGAACTTGGTCGTGCTGAACATCGAGCAAGAATTTTCGCATCTCTTTACGGTTGTGCTGTAGGTATTATCAAAACCATTATACTTTGAATTACAATCAGCAAGGCATGTGAAGACTCCAGTTCCAGTTTCATAATGATAGAACGCGCAGGTATTTACACAGTCGAGGCCATTCACAGCTATGAATTTATTTGAGGAGCTCTTACAATCTGGAACGCAGGTGTGAGCGTTTGAAAACGGCTTGGAGTTAAAGAGTGAGCAATTACTTTCACATCTCAAATTGGAAACATGTTTATCAGATTCAATGGCGGTGTAGTTCGTACCTCCGCAGGTAGCCAAGCAAAATCTGGTTGAACTGGAATAGTAATAATAATTACTTGGGCAGCTTGTTACGCATTTCATGTTCGGCGTATCAACCAAATAGGTATTTGGACACGTGGCGTAACATCTTTTCTCAGTTTCTTGTAAATATGGATATCCAACTGGGCAAGTATGAACGCACTTCTTCTAACTTCCATCTAAATAATAGTATTCACAATAAGTTGATGCTAAGTCTTCACAATATGTTCCATTCAAGTAATCGCAGGAAGTAGCGCAAACGGCTCCGGTTCTCTTCCAAAATGAACCGCCATTGTAGGAAGTAAGGCAGCTCTCGCATATTCTGAGTGCGCTCTGATTATATTTTCCCTCTGGGCATGTTGAGATGCAGGAACTGTCCATCAATTAACCTGGGGTGCAGATTAAAGGACATGTTGATGATGTGAAGGTGTTCGAGAGCATCGTTTTCGGGAAGCATCCAGATCCAAGAGCAACTGGAGACGTGGCTGGGCAAGTGGCTACGCACTGGGCATTAGTCTGAGAAAATGTGACTAAGTTAGCGCATTTAACGCACGTTGAGCTGGATGGGTAGAATCCGAGCTTTGTTGGGCAAGTAACGTAGCATGAAGCGTTAGTTGAGCTGAAGTAATTTGCTGGGCAGGCTGCCTGGCAAAACAGTTCAAATACTTTACTTGGGCAGGATGAGACGCATATTTTAGCAACTGGGTTGTAAAATTATGTGCATTCAAGTTGCGAGCCGTCTTGGAAGAATACGGCGATATTGGCTGTTCCTGGGTAGTAATAAGCCCGTTGAACCGAGATTGTGAAATCTGTTGTGATAGCGCCCGCTGAATCAAAATCTATGAAGTAATACGTTTCCGAGCGCATCATCTTCCACTCGAATAGTTCCAACCTGGCTGGGTACCATTCTTTGACTAGATTCGGGTGAGCGTTTTCGGTCGCTTATAAAAAGTACTTGTAGGTTCCGGAGCAGGTTGTGATTGAATTTGAAGATAAAACGGCGTTGTTCATCGTTTAAGTTGTTCCAACTGAAGCTCCGTCCAAATTCGAGGGTGAGATGAGAACGTTCGCGGTAGCGTTTGAAATGGGGGCGTTATTCAACAAAAAGGATAAATTGGTGAAGAAAGAACCAACCGAGCTCGTGTTGAATACGTGTCCAATATATTGAGAGGCTTTAATGGTAAGTGGACTGCTTGAGGAAATGTTTATCCAGCCGGTGATTGTTATGTTATCGAGAATACCAGCAGCCGAGTTTATGAATGAGATCTCAATTGAAGAGCACTACGCGGGTACCGATAAATTTACATTCAGAATGAAAACGGCGTTTTTGAGTGAAGAGGTCTTGAAGCCGTCAATGGCGCTGTAACTGCAGTTGCCCCTGAAATTGGAGAACAAACGCAGACCTGTTACAGTAACTACCGTAGAAAGAGGAGATTACGCCATAAAATCGTATTAGGCAGTAAGAGGATAAAGTGGTTGAACTGGCCAAATACGGACGTCCGTGAGCCAGTTCGCCGAAGTCGCAATAGCTTAGCAGGAAGCTATGAAGTTGAGCATTAATGGAGCGGACTCCTATATAATTTTATTCTGTTACTAAACGATGTTTTCTAACTAAATATTAATTATTTAATTGCAAAGAAACTTCATGTATGTATAGGTACGCATTTCTTTTGAATTTCCTGTATTAAATTATATACTGACTGTTTTGTGTGCAATTGGCGATAATTTGCATTAATTTCATGAATCTGAGAATTTGAAAAATGAAACCGTATATAAAAAACCTATCACTCAATCATTAATTACAATGATTTAAGAATGATTATATGATGAATTGTTTGTTTATAAAGTATTTAATCTAGTTTATATGGATTTAATCTAATTGTATTATAATTTATGCAATATTCTTCGTTTATTCACTGTACTCTTCTGCCTTGTTTTGGGTCTTGCTTCCCTCTAATTGACTCACTGTTTGTCCTCACGTTGTATGCTCTAACGTTTTATACAACCACAACCTTTTTATTCTCATTTTCAGTGACCACATTCTTCATTTGAACTGCTTCTTTTCTCACATCTTTCTGCACCACTTTATTTAATTACGTTTTCTGTTCAATTTTAACAGGCTGGTTTACAACCACTTTCACGGGTTAATTAGTAACATATTTTGTAATCTCAGGTTCTTTTTGAGCAGTTTAAACAACTTTTGCTCCGTTTTTGGGTCTAATTACACGGGGAACAGAAACATTCACTTTTACAGTTTGAATTTTCTCCTTCAATTCGGAATTATCCCCGTTAATTTTAACCAGTTTAACTTTTTTAACGTTTTGGAGGCGGTTCGCGTAGAACATGGTGTCATTTTTGTTGCTTTGGTTCTTTCTCTTCTAGTTGTGACGTTTTCTGGTGAAATAGACTACTAATAAAATGGTTAGAATTATAACGAGGATTGAAACGATGATTATAATGTAGGAGGTGTACTTGGTTTTGAGGGGGACTATTATGCACTGAGATTGAATTGTTGAGTAACCTGAGGGGCAGGATTTTACACAGAGCTTTTAATAAGAAACGTAAGGAGAGGGGCAAATATCAACACAAGTGCTCTGAGGAGCATAGAAATACTGCTCCTCACAATCCTTGAAGCAGTACAACAAATTATTGTATGAAATATTTATATCCGGTGATGAACAAGAAGACTAACATTAAAGTTCAAGAGAAACTGGTCTGAAAATCTAACAATCAGCTACACAAGAAAGACCGTCTTCACTTATGTACTTTAAGGAAGATTAATCGTAACAATTAGCAACACAAATACCGTCGGCTGAGTATGGTTTTGGATTGTTGCACTTATCGAGACACAATTGATCCATTGATACTTTAGGTGAGCTAAATAGAGAACAAGAAATTTCGCACCTCTCCATTGAAATATCGAATTTAGAATCAATTCCGTGGAAATTAGAATTGCAATCATTTAAACAATAAATATTATTGTCAATAACTTTGTAAAACGCATTTTAGCATGAACTTAAACATTCTTTGGTTGACTCGTTAAAATATTTATTAACTGTTTCAGTGGCACAAGTTTAAACGCACACTCGCATTTGTGAACTTGCTTCAAAATAAGAATATTTCGGGCACACCCCTACGCATTTATATAAAGTTGGATTAATACTAATAGAATAATTTCCAGAAACGCATTGTGAAACACAATATTTGTTGTTTTCTATATATTTGTACGAATCTGGACACGTTGTAAAGCATCTTTTCTCAGTTGCTTGTAAATATGGATATCCAGCTGGGCAAGTATGAACGCACTTCTTCTAACTTCCGTCCAAATAATAGTACTCGCATTTAGAAGTTCCAAGGTCTTCACAATAAGTTCCGTTCAAGTAATCGCAAGAGTTAGCGCAAACGGCTCCGTTTCTCTTCCAACACGGTCCCCCGTTGTATTCTGAAGAGCAAGCCACACAGGTTCTGAGGGAGCTCTTAGCTATTTAACCGTCGCTGCAAGCGGCTTTGCAGGTAGAGTCCATAAGATATCCGGGGTCGCAGACGGAAGCGCAGCTGTCTTCGGTGAAGGTGTTTTAAACCATAGTTCTCGGGAAGCACCCGCTGCCGTTTACAACTGGACTGGTTGAAGGGCAGGAAGCTACGCAACCACCTAGGTCCACAGCAAAATTCGAGCATTTCGTGCAAACGGTTCCACTCAAGGAGTACCCAAGAGTGGTCGGACACATGACGTAGCACATTTATGAGTCAGATGAGGAATAAGACCCGTTCGGACAAGAACCTTGGCAGAACTTCTCAAAAAGCTTTCCAGAACAAGTTGGAACGCAAGATTTTGAAAAGGGGTCGTACAGTTATGAGCACTCCAGGATGGATCCGTCGGCCATGAAAACGGCTATTTTAGTGGTTCCAGGCGAGTAATAGGCTCTCTGAGCCGACAACCTTACATCTGGGGTAAAAGCTCCAGCCACGTCAAAGTCGAGGTAGAAATACTTCGAACGCATTTATTTCCACTCCAAAAGCTGGAACCTGGCCTCGTAGTACTCTTTGATGATGCCGGGATGAGCGCTGGCGGCTTGGTTCACCTTGTATGTGTAAGTGCCAGAACAGCTCGTAACGGACTTCGTGTCGAGTGTGCAGGTAGGACCGGAGGCGAGCAAAGTGATCGAGTTCGCGTCGAAGCTGGTCTCGAATAGGGTCACGGAACCAGAAGAAGTTGACTGAGCTGTTCCATTCACGGTAAAGGTTACGTTCGAGAAGCAGTTGGAAGCCACGAAATTGTTGAAGATGTGACCCACGAACTTTGAGATGTTCAGGTTAACAAAAGTGGTTGATGTGATTCTGATCGAACCCGTGAGAGATACGTTCGTGAAAGTTCCAGTGACGGAGTTTGCGAAAGAGATCTCGGCGTTTTTGCACTTTGGACTTACTTACAAATCGACGTCGAGGAAGATCAACACGTTTTTGAAGAAATTCGTGCCAACCTGTAACATAGAGGTGTAGATGCAGTTACCGTCTTGGATGGAATAAAGCTGAAGAGATTTAACCGTCACAACATCAGCTTGGACGTTCGGAGTTGTTATTTAGTTTGCGTAGTCGTACTACTCCGATACCAATACAACGTTGTTCCATATACGGGAGTCAGTTTACCAATTGAGGTTAATAACTGCAATAATAAATTATAATTATTACATTCTGAGGAGTGTTTTTCTTAAATAGTTTTTTAATTTATTTATAAACACAAATTTATTCAAAGTTGGATACTTATTTAGAATTATGTTTTGATTTGTTTAATTTCAATAACATCATTAAAATGAATCTGCAAAAAATTGTTATTATATCGTTTACTGAAAAACGATTGAATTTATGAAAAAAATACAGTTTATCGAAATGTTATACAACTTGTGATATAGTTTATAAACTCAAAAAATATTTTGGTGATAAATGCTGCCTTATATTATTGAATTAAATAATTTAATGTAATTTTTACGTTTTTCACTCAGATCACTGTACTGTCGTATTTGTTTTGTATTCCTTTCATAACAGATCCTTTCTTCTGAGCTGCGACCGTTCTTTTAATCGCGACTTTTTGTGTTGGTTTCGGTGCATCCTTGAGGTATTCTTTGGTGACAAACTAGGCTTGTCTTGGCGAACCTTTTTGTTTTGGTGATAAACGCTGCGCTTGTTGTATAACTCTCGTTTTGCTTTCGCCGTCGTTGCTGTAATTTGAAACTGAGGTTGAGCTGTAGCTCGAGATTGACTCGTCCTCTTTGCCAGAGTATTGAACTGTTTTAACCTTCGATTTCAGTTCTGAGTTGTCGTCGTTGATTCTGATGAGCTTTTATCTTTGTTTCTGTTTAACTTCGAGACGTCTGGCGTAGTACATTGTGTCCTTGCCAATCTTACTAGCGTTCTTCTTCGGTGTTCTCTTGTTGCTGTTTTTACGCTTGATCAAATATAAAGTTATACCTGTGACAACAACTAAAGCAAAAAAGAGGAAACATGATGATTTTGTTCATCACTTCATGCAATATAATTTGTAAATAATAAAACCATATTATATATAGGTATTATTACATAAGTGACACAATAATTTTATTTGTTATTAAATAAGAATATAGCAGCTTAATAAAGCACTATATAACCCCCGTGTTGGGAATATGTGGTTTTTAATGATAGCTCAAGCAGGTAGTTACCCTGACCTCGTATCTATTGGCTGCCTTTTTACTTTCATTGTGTGAAGTGGTGTCAAAATATCATTAAGCAATGTGATATTGAGTAATATTATGAACCACTTCACGCTAAATTGTTTAGCAAAAATATTTGTACAGTTCAGTTTACAATAATATCACATTGGCAATCAATTTGAGTAAATATGGTAAAAATACATTCAAGTTTGAATTATATTGTAAATATCGTAAAGTTGATGATAGTTTAATTATTATTCGTTATCCAATCCAGCACTGAACGTATAGATTATATATTTATCTTACAAGTGTATGTGTAACTTATGGGTGATACTATCAGAATTATAGTTACATAATTATAGTTACACAATTTGCATATATACTTCGACTTCAATTTCGCATTCGTCTACCCCGCGAATAACACGGAAATATCCGTTTTCTCCACAAGCTGGCCCGAGTGAATTGCGCGCAACCCAGTAAGGAACTCCATTTTCTTCTCCATAACCAACTATACTCACGACTATTGCTCCAACTACGTCGCCATACTAGTGCTGATAAATACCACCTGTGTAGTACATAAAATCTTCGTAAACTTTGAAATATGCGTAAACCACACCTTCATTGACAGCTGCTTTTATATTCTCTTCGCCTCCAACATCAAAGTACTTTTAGGACTTCAACATTTTAATTAAAGAACCGTCTTCGCAGGCCGTAGGGCAATTTCCTAGTTTCCCAGATTCCCCAGATTTGTATGGAACACACTAGGATGTGGGAACACCAATTTGTGTCATAAAGAAAATGCATTAACCGAAATACCCACCGTCGCATCCAAGGTCCGTCATATCACAAGAAATATGATACTGCTCAGAATAGGCAATTCTTTATTTGTCTAATTTAGATATGCAACGGTTGTCAGAAAACTATCCAACTGCTGTGAACGTTATTGACGCTCCACAATCGCCATGATCGCACACTATCAAACACTCGGGTCTCTCGTCTAACCAGCTAAATGACTGCACCGATTTTCTTAGCAAACGGTTCCAAAGTTTTAAATGACTTCTTCACATTAAAAGAAGAATGAATTTGGTCATAAGTCATATTTACATGATGGTCGTCTATAGCCGGGGTCCAAGTCATATCTGGAATATTTTTCAACATTTCAACAACTTATCTTGAATTATTTGGCCAAGATCTACGTGAACAACATAACAATAAGTAATATGATGTGGTAACTGGTAAAGTTAAGTCGTGATATATTGTCTTTATGACACTTATTTAATATTTTGTAGCAATAGAACTGAAAGTAGGTTGATAATGGTCATATTTACATCCGATTACGAAATTACTAAGTTTGATAATAAGATATTGCATCGTTGTTAAAATCCGAATATAATATTTAGTCTCAAATATTCTTATTTTTGATTAGATTATTATTAATATTAATACATTTTATATTACATTAATACATGTGATATGGTTAGTATGGACGGACCAAATAATTTTGTAAACAAACAGTTGTACGAATATATCAAAAATCCTAGTATTATTGAATTAAATAATTTAATGTAATTTTTACGTTTTTCACTCAGATCACTGTACTGTCGTATTTGTTTTGTATTCCTTTCATAACAGATCCTTTCTTCTGAGCTGCGACCGTTCTTTTAATCGCGACTTTTTGTGTTGGTTTCGGTGCATCCTTGAGGTATTCTTTGGTGACAAACTAGGCTTGTCTTGGCGAACCTTTTTGTTTTGGTGATAAACGCTGCGCTTGTTGTATAACTCTCGTTTTGCTTTCGCCGTCGTTGCTGTAATTTGAAACTGAGGTTGAGCTGTAGCTCGAGATTGACTCGTCCTCTTTGCCAGAGTATTGAACTGTTTTAACCTTCGATTTCAGTTCTGAGTTGTCGTCGTTGATTCTGATGAGCTTTTATCTTTGTTTCTGTTTAACTTCGAGACGTCTGGCGTAGTACATTGTGTCCTTGCCAATCTTACTAGCGTTCTTCTTCGGTGTTCTCTTGTTGCTGTTTTTACGCTTGATCAAATATAAAGTTATACCTGCGACAACAATTAAAGCCAAAAGTGCCACTCCAATTACAATGTAAGTCATCTGTCCAGATTTATTTGCTGAATTAGCCTTGCATGTATTATTTGTAATCGAAGCAACTGCATAGCCAGTTGGGCAAGAAATTACACAAAGCTTAGAGAATGAAACCAGAGAATCAGGGCAAGAATCTACACAAGTGTTCTCAGCTGAGTAGAAGCTTTAATTTCCACAATCTTTGAAACAGTAAAATAGATCGTTGTAAGTAGTGTTAATATCTGGAGATAAACAAGAAGACTAACATTAAAGTTCAAGAGAAACTGGTCTAAAAATCGAACAGTTAGCTACGCAAGAAAGGCCATCTTCACTTAAATACTTTAATGACGCGCGCTCGTAACAATGAGCTACGCAAACATAATCAGCCGAATAAGGTTTTGGATTCTCACACTTATCCTGACAAACTTAATCCATTGCATACTTGACGGTGCTGAAAAGCTTACAAGAAACCTCGCATCTCTCCATCGCTGGATCATACGTAACGTCGAGGCCGTGTTGGTTGGAGCTGCAGTCCGGGAGGCAGGTCAAGAACTGGGTGGAGGAGTCGCGGTTGTAGAACGGAGCCGGGCAGACGGCCACGCATTCGGACGTGATGGTGTTGATGAACTTGTGGGTGGCCTGGGAGAAGCACTCGGAGACGCACTGCTTCGAGTTCGAGTTGGAGGCGTTCACCACGAAGAAGACCGGGCATTCGCCTGTGCAGACCAGGGGCTGGACGTCGGCGCGGACGGAGTAGTTCTGGGAGGCGCACAGAGAGACGCAGTGGTTGTCGGCTTCGGCGTACGGGATCGCGGAGGGGCAGGAGGCCGAGCAGTTTTTGACGTCGTCGAAGTACTTCCTTTCGGCCGGACAGACCAAAAGACAGCTCTGGCCGTCGATGAAGTTCAGGGTCTGGAAGAGCGCACACGAGTTTTCGCATCTGGAGTAGGTCGCGTGGTAGGACTCGACGCCCGTGAAGTTGGCTGAATCACAAGCGGCCGGCGTGCAGAACAGGAACTGGTCGGCGTTGACTCTGTAGTAAGAGCCGAAGGCGCAGGTGGAGACGCAGGCGTTCGAGCCCTCGTTCAAGAACTTGAGAGAGGCCTGGCCGTAGCACTGGGCCACGCAGACGTTTCCGGTGATGAAGTAGGGCTTCGCGCCGTCGCATTGGTCCTGGCAGAGGTTGTCTTTCGTGAACTTGGTCGTGCTAAACATCGAGCAGGCGACCTCGCATCTCTCCATCGTGGCGTCGTAGGTGACGTCGAGGCCGTGTTGGTTGGAGCTGCAGTCCGGGAGGCAGGTCAAGAACTGGGTGGAGGAGTCGCGGTTGTAGAACGGAGCCGGGCAGACGGCCACGCATTCGGACGTGATGGTGTTGATGAACTTGTGGGTGGCCTGGGAGAAGCACTCGGAGACGCACTGCTTCGAGTTCGAGTTGGAGGCGTTCACCACGAAGAAGACCGGGCATTCGCCTGTGCAGACCAGGGGCTGGACGTCGGCGCGGACGGAGTAGTTCTGGGAGGCGCACAGAGAGACGCAGTGGTTGTCGGCTTCGGCGTACGGGATCGCGGACGGGCAGGAGGCCGAGCAGTTTTTGACGTCGTCGAAGTACTTCCTTTCGGCCGGACAGACCAAAAGACAGCTCTGGCCGTCGATGAAGTTCAGGGTCTGGAAGAGCGCGCAGGAGTTTTCGCATCTGGAGTAGGTCGCGTGGTAGGACTCGACGCCCGTGAAGTTGGCTGAATCACAAGCGGCCGGCGTGCAGAACAGGAACTGGTCGGCGTTGACTCTGTAGTAAGAGCCGAAGGCGCAGGTGGAGACGCAGGCGTTCGAGCCCTCGTTCAAGAACTTGAGAGAGGCCTGGTCGTAGCACTGGGCCACGCAGACGTTTCCGGTGATGAAGTAGGGCTTCGCGCCGTCGCATTGGTCCTGGCAGAGGTTGTCTTTCGTGAACTTGGTCGTGCTAAACATCGAGCAGGCGACCTCGCATCTCTCCATCGTGCCGTCGTAGGTGACGTCGAGGCCGTGTTGGTTGGAGCTGCAGTCCGGGAGGCAGGTCAAGAACTGGGTGGAGGAGTCGCGGTTGTAGAACGGAGCCGGGCAGACGGCCACGCATTCGGACGTGATGGTGTTGATGAACTTGTGGGTGGCCTGGGAGAAGCACTCGGAGACGCACTGCTTCGAGTTCGAGTTGGAGGCGTTCACCACGAAGAAGACCGGGCATTCGCCTGTGCAGACCAGGGGCTGGACGTCGGCGCGGACGGAGTAGTTCTGGGAGGCGCACAGAGAGACGCAGTGGTTGTCGGCTTCGGCGTACGGGATCGCGGAGGGGCAGGAGGCCGAGCAGTTTTTGACGTCGTCGAAGTACTTCCTTTCGGCCGGACAGACCAAAAGACAGCTCTGGCCGTCGATGAAGTTCAGGGTCTGGAAGAGCGCGCAGGAGTTTTCGCATCTGGAGTAGGTCGCGTGGTAGGACTCGACGCCCGTGAAGTTGGCTGAATCACAAGCGGCCGGCGTGCAGAACAGGAACTGGTCGGCGTTGACTCTGTAGTAAGAGCCGAAGGCGCAGGTGGAGACGCAGGCGTTCGAGCCCTCGTTCAAGAACTTGAGAGAGGCCTGGTCGTAGCACTGGGCCACGCATTTGTTATCATCGAGGTAATATGGAGTTAGGTTATCACAAACATCGAGACACGTGTTGCTTTAGATGAATTTGGTTGTGCTGAACATTGAACATGAAGCTTCGCATCTTAATATAACAGGGTCGTATGTTAAATCAACTCCTTAAAATTTTGAGTCGCAATCTGCGGTACAGAATAAGTCAAGAGTTATGTTATCATAGTGATAAAATGAACAATTATCGGTGCACTCAAAACCATTAAGGGCGATGAACTTATTTGAGGTGCTCCTGCAATCGTGAACGCAGGTGTGAGCGTTTGAAAACGGCTTCGAGTCAAAGAGTGAGCAATTACTTTCACATCTCAAATTGGAAACATGTTTATCAGATTCAATCGCTGTGAAGTTCGTTGACTCGCATACATCTAAACAAAATCTGGTTGAATTGGTGAAGTAATAGAACGTGCTCGGGCAGCTGGTGACGCATTGCATATGTGGCATATCGATAAGGAATTGAGTTGGGCAAATGTTGTAGCATCTCTTTTCTTCTGGTTGCAAGAATGGATAATTACTTGGGCATTAGTGAACACATATCTTTTATCCATTGGTATCAACGTAGAAATTCTCGCAGAACTGGGTTCCTAGTTCTTCGCAGTAATTACTGGTTGAATTCAGGTAATCGCATGAAGATTGGCATGTAGCTGTCTTTCTGAACCATAAAAGTCCACCGTGATACACTGTACATTCTTCGCATAATCTGAGATTAATTAGGGCGAGTTGGCCTTCGCTGCAAGAACTCTTGCATGAAGAGTCCATGAAAAATCCTGGAGCGCAAACAGAGAGGCAGTCATTTCCTAAGGAGTAAGAGTTTGAGGGCATAACTTTCGGGAAGCATCCGAGATTAACGTTGGTATTGGACGAGCTCGGGCATGTAACGTAGCATTCATTGATGCTTACAGCCAGATTCGTTACCTTCTTGTTAGATAAGCATTTTGTGCACACGGCTCCATTCTTGTAGTATCCGAGGGTGGCTGGGCATTGAACGTAGCAAATATTCGAGTCGTCAGCTGGGAGGTAGTTTGTTGGGCAGGCCGCTTGGCAGAATTGTTCGAATTGTTTTCCTTCTGAGCAGTTTTGAGTGCACGTTTTGGTAACTGGGTCGTAGAATTTGTTGCATTCCAGTTCAGTTCCGTTTTCGAGGTAGACGGCAATGTTGACTGTGCCTGGGAAGTAGTAAGCTCTTTGTACAGATAGAGTGAAATCGGTTGTGATGGAACCGCTCGCGTCGAAGTCTACAAAGTAGTACTTCGCGCGCTTCATTTTCCACTGGAATAGCTCTAGGCGTACTGGGTACCACTCCTTGATCATGGTCTGGTCTCCATTTTGGTAAGTGAACTCAAGGGAGCCCTCGCATGTGGAGACTATTTTCTTACCGAGAACGATTTCGTTTTGAATTAACTCAGTTCCAATCGTTTTCCCGTCAAAATTGGAGGGGGAAATTGAAACTGAACTCGAATTAACCAGTTGAGCCCCGTTCAAATAGAAGGAGAGATTCGTGAAGAAGGAGTTTATCGAGGAGTTCTCGAACGCATGACCAATAAACTAAGAGGCTCTAATTGAAGTCAAATAGGCCGAGGTGAAGCTCACAGAACCGGTAACGGTGATGTTGTCAAGGGAGCCCTGAGCTGCGTTCATGAAGGAGACCTCGACCGAGGTGCAGGATTGAGGGACCTCGAGGAGCACGTTGAAGATGAATACGGCGTTCTTGAGAGAAGAGGTCTTGAAGCCGTCGAGGGCACTGTAACTGCAGTTGCCCCTGAAATTTGAAAAGAGGCGCAACCCAGTAATCGTAATCACCGAGGCAAGCGGAGATTCCGCCATAAAATCGTATTGAGAAGTGAGAGGATATAATGGCTAAGTTGGCCAAATACGGACGTCCGTGAGCCAGTTAGCCGAAGTTGCAATTGCTTAACAGGAAGCTATGAAGCTGAGCATTAACGAAGTGGAAAACCTATACGGGAATATAGGCAAAATCAAGCTGCATATAACACAAAATTCTGACATTTTATAAATCATTTCAGAAAATCCTATATTATCTGTATAGGAAAATAACTGTAAAATCTATATAACAACTTATTACCACTATTCTGACAAAATATGCATTTATTTATAACACTGAAAAATGAAACCGTATATACGCACAACAAAAGACATTTTTTGTATACCCTTTAAAAACTCATTTAGCAGCGAACCAAATATTAACTATGCATAATACTAATAATTTCATCCCACAAATAAATAAGTAAAATATTCACCTTTAAAAGAAACTTATAAATTACATTTCATGGCTGTTTAACTTAGATTTGCTACTAGAGCTGATGATACCGCCGTTTTCACGAACGATAGAGAGCTCTGCAGCCAGGTAAACGAGCATCTCGCCACTCACGGGTAAAAGTTTTTCTGGACCAGCCTCCAGGCCCTGATGCCCTCCAAGACCGTGAAGCAGCTCCGCGAGTACTACCAGAATTCTTTCTTGCGCGTGCTCTACGACAGCCAGATAGACGTCCAGGACAAAGAGCTCCTGCGCGAGATGATCGAGAGCCAGCGAGAAGCCAGCCCCACCGACATCGCCAACCAGTTCCTGGAGGTGTGTTAGAACAAGAACTACTTCAGGCGCAACATCGTCATGTATGTCATCAACATGAAGAGAAAGTGATTATATAGTTTAATCGAAATACCTAATTTTTATTAGAGTTAATATGATAATCTGTAAAAGGAATCTCACGATGAAGTGAATTCAAACCGCAAAAAAGTGGTCGCGATATAATTGGGTTGGTGAAGTATCTATGATGTATTTAACTTATGAAGCTCTGTTTATGAACTTGTTTGCTAAAAAGGCAATTCGAATGCAGTCTTTTAAGATATGTAGGTTCACGGTTGCATTTTGCGAGACTAAGTTTGAATGTGCTGATATTTATGACAACGAGATAAAGAAAGAATGGCTTGATCGAGCAGCGGTGTAGTTGATAAAGAAAGGTGAATCTCGATTTTGGGAATATTAACGAGCAATTGCTCCTGGTACGATGAATAATACTTGTTTTGTGGTGTCACCAAAATTAACTTAATCTGATTGCGTTGATTTAAATACATAATCAAACTCATAATAATACACATCCAAAAAGACACAAATACTAATAAATGATTGACACGAACATCAGAGTCAATATGATAATCTGAATATCTCCACCTATTATATTCACGACACATTGATTTCCGTATTGTATTATGCATGTTAAATATAGTTAATCGTGAGACTCGAAACGAGATATCTATCATTTATACTTTCTAAATACTATACATTATTTTGCTCTATACATCACGAGACATTTTACTAATTATAAAGAGTGAGATATTGTATTAACTATTTCATAATTTTACTCAAAATTATAAGCTATTCAACAATACTAACTTGAATGAACTTTCTATCTTCATCTCATAAATAGCTCTCTCTATCTCTTTAATATTTATTATTGTAAAAGTCTAAATGTAATATAAAATGACTCACTTAACTGTAACCTTATCATCAGTACTAAATGTAATATATTGATAGAATTCATTAATCTCTAGAATCAAAATAATATCAAACACTATTAAACAACGATTTGCACAGGCAAATGAAATAGTACAGGCGACTTTCAGTTATTTCAAATTTGCATGAATTGAATCATATTTTGGTCGTTCACATTATATATTTACGTTTTATCATGAAACAACATTAATATAGCTGAAATTACCCAAAATTAAATTAAATCCAGGATTAAGTTAATACATAATTCATTAATCTCCAGAATCAAAATAAAAACAAAAGTTACTAAAATATGTTTTACAGTATCATACACTGTTGTACTAAACAACCAGTTAAAAAGTTATAAATTTCAAATATATTGAACATACTATACGTTTAATAATTCACAGTGAATTTCATCTGATAAAACATCACTTTAGGACCAATATATCGTTATAATACTGTTTAATTCTGTTTAACTATAATTCAAAGTATTTTAACTTAATCTGAAACTCGTGCGATACACATCTCATACAACATGTTCTCTGTTACTCTAGCAGAATACATATTCTGTTTCCACTTCAGATGAACACCAAAATCAATTTACTTTTGAGCCAGTTCGGAAGCCTTCTGAACATTCGCCCGGAGCAGGTAGCCTACCAGGTGATGATGCTACCTGACATCTAGTACCACACGCGGTTCGCCCAGCTGTCCCTGGAGCTGAACGTGGATATAAACTCCTTGAAACAGCAGTTCATGGAAGTAGCCATGTAGCAACTGGTGAACAAGTAAGTTAGCCGCTTCCCAGAAGCCGCCAGCCAGGAGAGCGCCGGGAAAAAGAAAGTTCGAAAGATGTATCACCGCGATATCAAGCAAGAGTACCAACAGTTCCAGCAGCTGTACGCGGAGAGGCTTTTCTAGGTCCTCCGCAGCGCCGACGGGACCGCCGTTTTCACGAACGACAGAGAGCTCTGCAGCCAGGTGAACGAGCATCTCGCCACTCACGGGTAAAAGTTTTTCTGGACCAGCCTCCAGGCCCTGATGCCCTCCAAGACCGTGAAGCAGCTCCGCGAGTACTACCAGAATTCTTTCTTGCGCGTGCTCTACGACAGCCAGATAGACGTCCAGGACAAAGAGCTCCTGCGCGAGATGATCGAGAGCCAGCGAGAAGCCAGCCCCACCGACATCGCCAACCAGTTCCTGGAGGTGTGTTAGAACAAGAACTACTTCAGGCGCAACATCGTCATGTATGTCATCAACATGAAGAGAAAGTGATTATATAGTTTAATCGAAATACCTAATTTTTATTAGAGTTAATATGATAATCTGTAAAAGGAATCTCACGATGAAGTGAATTCAAACCGCAAAAAAGTGGTCGCGATATAATTGGGTTGGTGAAGTATCTATGATGTATTTAACTTATGAAGCTCTGTTTATGAACTTGTTTGCTAAAAAGGCAATTCGAATGCAGTCTTTTAAGATATGTAGGTTCACGGTTGCATTTTGCGAGACTAAGTTTGAATGTGCTGATATTTATGACAACGAGATAAAGAAAGAATGGCTTGATCGAGCAGCGGTGTAGTTGATAAAGAAAGGTGAATCTCGATTTTGGGAATATTAACGAGCAATTGCTCCTGGTACGATGAATAATACTTGTTTTGTGGTGTCACCAAAATTAACTTAATCTGATTGCGTTGATTTAAATACATAATCAAACTCATAATAATACACATCCAAAAAGACACAAATACTAATAAATGATTGACACGAACATCAGAGTCAATATGATAATCTGAATATCTCCACCTATTATATTCACGACACATTGATTTCCGTATTGTATTATGCATGTTAAATATAGTTAATCGTGAGACTCGAAACGAGATATCTATCATTTATACTTTCTAAATACTATACATTATTTTGCTCTATACATCACGAGACATTTTACTAATTATAAAGAGTGAGATATTGTATTAACTAGATACCACTTCAATACAAATGATCAAAAACTCAATTACTTCAAATGCTAACTTAGCAAACACTTAATGAAATCTAAAGCGATGAAGTACTGAATTTCACAGATTTAAATTTTTCAAATTTAAATGTTGAAGCATATTGAAGTAATTAGTGTCTAAAAATTAGAATATTTATGATTCTCTCTGATGAAACATTTAAACGCATATATGAACTATATAAGCAGTGGTTATACAAAAATTTAAAGAAAATCGGTAACTTATTTATTAAAAATGCAAGTTTGTCTCACACAAGATATATAAGGAAATTCGATGATTCAGATAAAACAAAATTTATGAATATAAAAACTAACTAGTAAACTACTTAAAAATATCACAACATTGTAAATTGCTCAGACGACAACTAATAAATACTATACAATATTAATTACATTACACGCTTTGAATAAGTAATTAAACCACACAATATCTCGTACTTGAATTATAGTACAGTTGCAATAATTCAATAAATTAGTAAAAGTGAGTTTCTTCCATAACTAAATAAATAGTTAGAGGTGAGCGGTCTCTATTTACCCGCGTATATATTCAAGAAAACTTGAAACGAGATATTTAGTTTAGCTGTTTGTTTCTTATTGATCATCGTTTAGAAAGGAAAGGAAATGTGATCATTAGAGAAAAACGTTGACCAGTATAGACGTAATTTACGGTGTGATGTCCAGAATGACATAGATAATTTATGTCCTCTTTTATCCAAGAGTTTATTTGTTTGATTTTACCGTATCACCTACTGTTAAGGAAAACCTTTCAATTTGCAAAAACCAACTTTAAAATTATGTTGTATACTCTATAATCTCTAGTGTTTCCAGCGTTGTATACAGTTTCGATAAATAATTATATGAGAAGTCTTATTTTTGAATATACATCATTTCAGTGAACTTTTATTTGGTATCCAATTGTTGTATAAAAATTCGAGAACGGTTGTGCATCATTAAAAGTCTAAAAATTATAACATCGGCATACATCATTAATTTAGTGTTTAATATAATTTAAAATTCAAAGATTCTGTAATTTATTTTACAAGAGTATCATTTATTGAATAAAAACTATCATATCAATGCATAATATAATTAATTATAATATTCACTCCATAGAATTAAATGATTCAAATTGTAAATATTTTATCTACATTGAATTTAGATTGGTCTGTTGACTCTCGTATATGGAACGACGTGGTATTGGTATCGGAGTAGTACGACTATGCAAATTAAATAACAACTCCGAACGTCCAAGCTGATGTTGTGACGGTTAAATCTCTTCAGCTTTATTCCATCCAGGACGGTAACTGCATCTACACCTCTATGTTACAGGTTGGCACGAATTTCTTCAAAAACGTGTTGATCTTCCTCGACGTCGATTTGTAAGTAAGTCCAAAGTGCAAAAACGCCGAGATCTCTTTCGCGAACTCCGTCACTGGAACTTTCACGAACGTATCTCTCACGGGTTCGATCAGAATCACATCAACCACTGCTGTTAACCTGAACATCTCAAAGTTCGTGGGTCACATCTTCAACAATTTCGTGGCTTCCAACTGCTTCTCGAACGTAACCTTTACCGTGAATGGAACAGCTCAGTCAACTTCTTCTGGTTCCGTGACCCTATTCGAGACCAGCTTCGACGCGAACTCGATCACTTTGCTCGCCTCCGGTTCTACCTGCACACTCGACACGAAGTCCGTTACGAGCTGTTCTGGCACTTACACATACAAGGTGAACCAAGCCGCCAGCGCCCATCCCGGCATCATCAAAGAGTACTACGAGGCCAGGTTCCAGCTTTTGGAGTGGAAATAAATGCGTTCGAAGTATTTCTACCTCGACTTTGACGTGGCTGGAGCTTTTACCCCAGATGTAAGGTTGTCGGCTCAGAGAGCCTATTACTCGCCAGGAACCACACAAATAGCCGTTTTCATGTCCGACGGATCCATCCTGGAGTGCTCATAACTGTACGACCCCGTTTCAAAATCTTGTGTGCCAACTTGTTCTGGAAAGCTTTTTGAGAAGTTTTGCCAAGGTTCTTGTCCGACCGGGTCATATTCCTCATCTGACTCATAAGTGTGCTACGTTATGTGTCCAACCACTCTTGGGTACTCCTTGAGTGGAACCGTTTGTACGAAATGCTCGAACTTCGCTGTGGACCTAGGTGGCTGCGTAGCTTCCTGCCCTTCAACCAGCCCAGTTGTAAACGGCAGCGGATGCTTCCCGAGAACTATGGTTTAAAACACCTTCACCGAAGACAGCTGCGCTTCCGTTTGCGATCCAGGATAACTTATGGACTCTACCTGCAAAGCCGCTTGCAGCGACGGTTAAATAGCTAAGAGCTCCCTCAGAACCTGTGTGGCTTGCTCTTCAGAATACAACGGGGGACAGTTTTGGAAGAGAAACGGAGCCGTTTGCGCTACTTCCTGCGATTACTTGAACGGAACTTATTGTGAAGACCTTGGAACTTCTAAATGCGAGTACTATTATTTGGACGGAAGTTAGAAGAAGTGCGTTCACTCATGCCCAGTTGGATATCCATATTTACAAGAAACTGAGAAAAGATGCTACGACGTATGTCCAAATACCTATTTAGTTGATACGCCGAATAAGAAATGTGTTACAAGCTGCCCAAGTAATTATTACTATTATTCCAACCCAACCAGATTTTGTTTAGATGTATGCGATTCAACGAACTTCACAGCGATTGAATCTGATAAACATGTTTCCAATTTGAGATGTGAAAGTAATTGCTCACGCTTTGACTCCAAGCCGTTTTCAAACGCTCATACCTGCGTTCCAGATTGTAAGAGCACCTCAAATAAGTTCATTGATGTAAACGGCCTCGACTGTGTAAATACCTGCGCGTTCTATCATTATGAAACTGGAACTGGAGTCTTCACATGTCTAGCTGATTGTAATTCAAAGTATAATGGATTCGATAATACCTACAGCACCACCGTAAAGAGATGCGAAAATTCTTGCTCTGAATTCAGCACGACCAAGTTCACGAAAGACGATCTCTGCCAGGACCAATGCGACGGCGCGAAGCCCTACTTCATCACCGGAAACGACTGCGTGGCCCAGTGCTACGGCCAGGCCTCTCTCAAGTTCTTGAACGAGGGCTCGAACGCCTGCGTCTCCACCTGCGCCTCGGGCTCTTACTACAGAGTCAACGCCGACCAGTTCTTGTTCTGCACGCCGGCCGCCTGCGCCGCCTCCAACTTCACGGGCGTCGACTCCTACCACGGAACCTATACCAGATGCGAAAACTCGTGTGCGCTTTTCGATACTCTGAAATTCACTGACGACAAGCTCTGCATGTCTTCTTGTCCAGCTTCGAAGCCGTACTACGACGGCTCTAAGAACTGCTCTGCCACGTGCACGATGTTCGTGGAAACGAACGGATAATGCGTTGCCCACTGCTCTTCTGGAATCTATTCCATCGTTTCTTCCATCAAGACGTGCCAGGTAGCTAACTGTGCCGGCAACTTCGTCATCAACACGAGCGACAGCAACTCGAAGCAGTGCGTCGCCCAATGTTACGACCAGCCCACTTTCAAGTTCGTTAACGCAGCTACGCAAGAATGCGTCAGCACTTGCGCGTTTTACGAAAGAAATCCGTCTACCGGCGTTCTGACCTGCGTGGCTGATTGTAATTCAAAGTTCAACGGATTCGATAATACCTACAGCACCACCGTAAAGAGATGCGAGACCGCCTGCTCTGAATTCAGCACGACCAAGTTCACGAAAGACGATCTCTGCCAGGACCAATGCGACGGCGCGAAGCCCTACTTCATCACCGGAAACGACTGCGTGGCCCAGTGCTACGGCCAGGCCTCTCTCAAGTTCTTGAACGAGGGCTCGAACGCCTGCGTCTCCACCTGCGCCTTCGGCTCTTACTACAGAGTCAACGCCGACCAGTTCTTGTTCTGCACGCCGGCCGCCTGCGCCGCCTCCAACTTCACGGGCGTCGACTCCTACCACGGAACCTATACCAGATGCGAAAACTCGTGTGCGCTTTTCGATACTCTGAAATTCACTGACGACAAGCTCTGCATGTCTTCTTGTCCAGCTTCGAAGCCGTACTACGACGGCTCTAAGAACTGCTCTGCCACGTGCACGATGTTCGTGGAAACGAACGGATAATGCGTTGCCCACTGCTCTTCTGGAATCTATTCCATCGTTTCTTCCATCAAGACGTGCCAGGTAGCTAACTGTGCCGGCAACTTCGTCATCAACGCGAGCGACAGCAACTCGAAGCAGTGCGTCACCCAATGTTACGACCAGCCCACTTTCAAGTTCGTTAACGCAGCTACGAAAGAATGCGTCAGCACTTGCGCGTTTTACGAAAGAAATCCGTCTACCGGCGTTCTGACCTGCGTGGCTGATTGTAATTCTAAAGTAAACGCTTTTGATACCACTTATAGCGGCTCAGTGAAGAGGTGCGAAGCATCTTGCGCATTGTTTAGCATCACCTTATACAAAGATAATGATATTTGTGTAGCTAAATGTTAGTTACCGAATCAATTTTAGGACGGATCTGAGTGCAAATCTTCATGCTCCTCCGGATTCTACTGGTAAGATCAAACTAAGTACACGATCTGCCTTCCTACTTGCGGTCCGACGAACGTTTCTGCCAACGACGGGCTCGTTGGAACCAGGTGCGAGACCACCTGCTCAGATTTCACCGTTAACAAGGTCCAAGTGGGCCAGACATGCACCTCCGACTGCCAGGACTACATTGAAAACGGTGTGTGCGTTCCAACGTGCTTATTGTACCAATTAAACTTCTGTGTTGATAAATGCTCGGCCGGGTTCAAGTAGTACGGTAACGTTTGCTCAGATTGCGTTTTGGACGCGAACGGTGTCTGCTCAGAAATATTAACGGCCGAACAGGGCGCCGTGAAGAGCAGTTTGAGCACCAGCGGGTTAATTATAATCGGAATTATATGCGCGTTACTGGTCATTGTTTTATTAATGTTCATAAAACTCAGGCCCAAGAAGGATAAAATGAAGATTACAATCGAGTCGGGACCAGGAAACTTCTTCGCGAACGAAATTAAAAAGACATTCGAGCTGAGAGGAAAGGGAGAAGGGGACGCCGAAGAAGAAGTTGAGGACGTTTTCTCAAGACATCTCAGAGAAAGAATCGTCATCAAGCTGTGAACAAAATATGACTTAATACAACATATATTTATTATTACGGATTAATAATATGATGATTTAATTATTCACTCAAAGTTAATCAACGTTGAAGATGAATAATTTAGAAGCAAATTATGAAGTGGATCATAATATTACTCAATGTCAACTTACTGAATGATATTTTGACACCACTTCACACAATGAAAGTTGAAAGGCAGTCAATAGATACGAGGTCAGGGTAACTACCTGCTTGAGCTATCATTAAAAACAGCATATTCCCAACACGGGGGTTATATAGTGCTTTGTTAAGCTGCTGTTTTATTGAATTAATATTATTACTGAAATATAAACTAGTATCAATTATAATATTATAATAATCAATAATACCTTTATATAGTATTGATTTATTATTAAAAAATTATAAATTATAAAAATAAAAAGATGATAATCATCCTGTTTTCTTTTTCTTTAGAGCTTTGAGTTGTTTTTGGAATCTAATTAATTGGTAAATGGCTTGAACAAATGCAATACCTGCAAATATACCAATCAAAGTGAAACTTGCCATATTTATTTTGTTTGAGTCAGTGGTTTATGATGATGTGAACACTTGTGTTACTGTTTTAGCACCCTGACTAATGGTCAACATCGCTATGAAATCATCAAGTGCATCTGTGCGGAGTTGAGAGTTGTTGAAGCACACTTAGGTTTGTACATTATTATAGCTGCTTTATAGTGAATAATCTCCTTTTAGGTCATAATTGCTAGCTTTTATAACGTAGAACTTGAATGTTGATACAGCAGATGCATCGAATGTAGGATCGCGTGAGTTTTATAGATCTATACATATTTCTTGGTCTTTTTTAACATTAAAGAGAACTCTTTCGAATTACTGTGGTTTGAATGGAATTACATCGTGTTAGCTGATTAGTAGCAAGTCATTGTAGTAGAATAAAGCCGAAATGGTTATTTTTCCTGTTGTGGCCTTGGCAGATGCAGTGTAGAAATCCAAACATTATTAAAGTTAGTTAGATGGCATATCTTAACATGAGAATTGTAAATGTATTTGTTTTGGGTCGAAAACGGCTCCAAGTTGTTCAAAAGTGTAGCTAAGACTTCCAACTTGCATAATAACTCTTGCAATTATCTTATTATATGTTTTTCCAGTGGCAGCTAGAGCAGTTGCAAGCGCAATTTAGCTGCTGACCTTTGGAATGAGAGTGAAAATGAACTATTTATCGTTCATTGTGACGTAACTTGCTTCGTAGAAGTTTGGAATGGAGTCAAATTTTTGGGAACTCAGCTTCAAATCGATTCTGGTTTAAATTCCACTTTGTTCTGTTACTAAATAAGCAGTTGCTGCAATATCGGGTTTCTCGGCTGTGAAGGCGAACGGATCAGTTATACCTACTGGGACAACAACGATATTGAAGAGGACGTTGTGATTATATGTGTTCTTTAGAGAGGTGAGGGAAGCCTAATCGGCTTCGGCGAAGCTGAATTACTTTCCTTCAATAGTTACCTCTAAGGATTTAAGATTACCAATTTGAATTCTGCACAAACCGGTTGCGTTCATGGTAATTTGTAATTAGCCCTTCTTAACTAGCATTGGCATGTCGGCGTAAAAACATTCAGAGAGAGATGAGATAATAGTTTACATCTCTAAGATTTCTATGCGAGTTATTTCAGCGTAAGAGTATATTTCTATCAACAGGAAGTCGATAGAGATCTCATCGCCAAGGCCATCGACTGGAAGAGAGAAGCCCTCAACCGCTATCTGAGTCGTGTTCTGGTAGCCGAAGTTGCTGATGGTGTAGGAATACGGGAGGTAGACCGGAAGCGGGACCGTGGTGGCGAAGTCGGTGTTGCCGATGGTCACGTTGATGTTCACTCCGGCCGGGAAGATGTCGCAAGCGCTGTTGTTGCTGGGCACCAGGAGGATCAGAAGCTGCTTTATGTTCGGGCGGTACTCGACGGACGTGTCGTACGTGTAGCACGTGTGGATCTCGCGGCCGTCAGTATCTAGAGGTACTGCCGCAAAAATTGAAATCAGTAACATTGATATAGAAGTGGTTAATTCCTGAATTAATTAATATTATCATTTATATACTTCACAGTGAGAATCTAAGATTATTAAATAACTGTGTATTATAATTGTGTAAATATGAAAATGTGATATTTAAAATTTACATATTATTGATAATGGTATACTATGTTCACTTATAGCAACATTTTTATATTTATGTATTACTAATTAACCTCAAATTAATTCAAATTGTAACTCTATAAATAAAAAATTTACTGCTAACAAAGCAAGTGATAAAGTAAAGGTCATCACTTATCGACGATTTCCCCGTTTTATCTGCAGATGTCGCTGGTAATCCCGGCTCGTCTTCTGGTCATTCCAGCGCAGTCTCTAAAGTATTTTCCTGAGTAATCTTCGTCGCATTGCAGGCATTTGCTGAGGTGTCCGTTTTCGCAGCTGGCTCTGCTTCCGAATGCGCATGTCCAGAAGCAGTGAACGAGTGTGTTTTGCATGTTTCCGACCCAGCATTCGCTGCATTTATCGCTGAGGCCAATTTTGGTCATTTAGTTTATTGCTTTCTGTTTTGAGAAGATGCTTGCAACGGCAGCTTTGGTGGATGATTTGGTCAGAGTAAGTGCTGTTTCTTTGTATATTTGGAAATCTGCCGGGTTTGAGCAGTGTCCGCACGGCCCTTTGTGCAGAAACACGTTTGGAGCGGAATTAGTTTAAACAGTCGCGCATTCTACAGAATTACAAACGCAATATTCAACCAGTGCCGCGTCAATCGCTGTTGTGTTCACCCTCTCCAATTTTCTATTTAGAACAGCTCCATTTGAGCACGTGCATTTTCGTACGGATCTTTTTGAAGCCATTTTGCTCAGAAAACAGTCCGCGGATGAGCAAAACTTGAGTTTACAGGTTCGGTCGCACTGATTGTAGTTCGAGAATGAAACGGATGCGAGGAAAACGAGGGCGAAAAGGGTTAAAACGGACACCAATAGTAAAGTGAACTTGCAAATTTTTTGCTTTAGTGTGCGTTTCTATTTTGTAAATTGGGGTGGGAGTGGTAGAACGACGGCGGCCTCGATTGTGGGGCCGAGGTCGGAGGAGCTCATTTGAGTGGAGTGAAAAATAATTGATTTGAATAGATATTTAGCCAAATTTAGGACGAGTACAAAATCCAATTGTATTTGCGAGAATCTGAGATAATCAAAACATAGATTAAATATACAAATTAAAGAGGCTGAAATGGAGTAGTAAAGCCATTTAAAAGAAAATTTTATAACTATATGGTGAGATATTTATTAAA
>CAXDID010000881.1:0-99389 GCA_963988835.1 Hexamita inflata | reverse complement strand
TAAATTAGTGGACTGCGAAAAGTCTTAAATTAGGGTTGGAGCCGAATAACCATATTTCTAATGAAGCCGGCGGACACATGAAGATATAAGTCTAAAACTATACATAGATTGATAAAAGAGGAGAACTTAGTTACGAGTTGATGGTATTTATTTTTTTATTGAAGACCGTGGATTATAAACTTTCATTCAATTGTAAATTTAGTAAGCACTAAACAACATTATATGAGAAAATGAGTACGTGTTATTGGAAAATGCGTTTTATGTATATTCATCACACCTATACTGTCGTCATATTTATCAGTTATTTATCTGATCATATCTTTCCAAGATAAGATCACATACATTCTCTTTCACAAAATTTATTATTATATATAGACGAATAATATTCTAAATAAAATGATATAAAATGTTTTAAAAACTACTTCCAAAGATGCAATTTATCCAGTTTGCTATACTGATGAAACATACAAATTCCTATTTAACCTATATCTCGCAATGTGTTATCATTTGTACAATCAAACCTCATCATAGAATCTAGCTTCTGAATTAATAAAGTTTGTTTTGGAGAGATTCTTTATACAACTAACAGCTTTTAGTTGAGTAAGGGAATTGTGTGTTGTTGTGTTATTTCAATTAATAAAATGTCTCACTTAACTGTAACCTTGTCATCAGTAATCATTCCATCTTCATCTCATAAAACATGGCAATCCACAAATCCAAACTTAGTTACACAATAACGTTACCACAAAACTAATCTCAATATCATACCTCATCTACTAGGATTGTCGCTTTCAATTAATATATAATTATTCTATTAATTATTCTCATTTTATTAATTATTCTATTATTTTTGTTAGAATCTCTAATAACATGATTCACCAACACATAATCCGATGAATATGGATAAGGCAAATATAACAAATAAAAAGAAAACACATATTAAATTATAATCAAAATAAATAAATGACAAAAAGAAAATATATAATGACTGAAATATGAATTAAAATGAATTTGCTATTAAAAAGAGCAATATAATCTTATCCAAAAACAAAAGCTCAAAATATTTTAAAGAAATATTTAAATATATTTATTTAAAAATAAGATAAAACAAAATCTGATTATAAATGTTCAACTAATGTAAAAACAAACTTTCTACAAAAAAGATCTAAAATGTCATAAAATGTCTCTTAAAATCATAGTAAAACTAATTAAACCACTACACACATACGTAATATTATTATTAATATTATGTATATATGTTCACATTGCATACCATAGAATAAAGTAAAATAGTTACTTGATATTAAAAAAGTTGTTGAATCTCACATAGTAAATACATTAAAGCTGTTACATAAATGAGGAAGCAGAATCACTTAGATTTGAAAAAAGATGAAAACCATTTTAATTAACTGGAAATTCACTAACCACAAGAATTATTAAAGTATATATTATTTTTACTTGGCTATGGTAAAATAACTAGTATATATTTACATATTGCGTTTAGATGTATTGTTGGATTGTTGCTGTTGAGTGAGTCATGTTATTATCTCAACAATAAATCAATACTTATAAATATACTAATGTATGTTATTATATTTTACAGTTTTGATTGATTATATACGATCACAAAATATCAAATAAATATACAACAAAGTTATGAAAACACTATTAACGTATACATAAAATTAAGTACATAATTGATATTCAATTTCCACTTCCAAATGAAAGTTGGTGTGTTCATCGGTTCGATTACTGGAAATACTGAAAATTTCGCGCACATTATAATGGACGAGTTGAAGTAGCTTGATTCAACACTTTAATTTGAGGTGTACATGATCAACATAGAGATGAACAAGAAGAATACGAAGCCTGACTATCAATATCCGAATTGTGACGCGTATCTCTTCGGTGCGTACGCCGATTGGTACACGATTCCTGTATTCGTCCGCTAGTACTTAGAGGCGATGCCATCAGCCAATTTATCTGGTAAGTACGTGATGACGTTCAGCACTTGTGGGTCGAACATGCGCAACATGCGCTATGTGTTCGAGTAAATTCTTACCGCGCACGGGGCCTTGCCTGTAACTTACGTTTCGGCTATTTACCCTGGAAATTACGTGCACATTCAAATGGCTTATGCGAATGTGGTTAAGAATCAGAAGATGGTCGATTTGAAGAAGAATTGCGCTGAGTTCGTTCACGCATTAAAAACAAACACATATATTCGCACACAATAAACTAAATCCTGCACTCAAGGCTTCACTGATAGAATGCAACAGAAGGCAATTCCGATCATTTTCAAAATTGATTCAGCTTGCATTGGATGCGGAACGTGCGTGAGGAACTGCCCTAGTGGAATTCTCTCAATTGAAAACAAGAAGGCCGTTTTCACTGAACAGGAGAAATGTGTTGGATGTTACGCCTGTTTTTAGAAGTGCCCAGTTCACGCAGTTGTTGATGAGAAGAAAAAACTAGCAAAGATTCAATAATACAAGTTCGACGCAAAATTGATCAAGAAGTGAGCGAGTTTTACAAAATATTTTATTATATTAAGTTTTATGAACTAGAGTAGAAATGTGTAAATACTTACAATATCAACTTAAAATTTAATTATAAACATTACATAAGTAAAGCATCAAGATTATAAATAATAACTTAAATTTTAAAATAATACAACATTCTATAGTACTCTATTACTTTGAACCCCCATGTTGGGAATATATTGTTTTAAATGAAAGTTTAAGCATATTTTAACTCTTGCCATGTGTCTAAATACTACTTTGATCCTTTCATTGATTGAAGTGCTATAATATAGTATATTTTAACATATTATATAGATATTATATATTTTAGTATATATTTGAAGTGGTAAAGATATAAGAAGAGTGAAGATGAAAATATAATAGTTATAAGTATAATATATACGAAGAAGTTATTTAAATAAGTACATTGACGATAATAATTGTAATGATTAATTCAGGTATAAATAATGAATATAAATTATAATTTAAAATAATGATTCACATCAATCCCAAATCAAATTCTTGAGCTTGTTTGATTTCAATATTTTAGTATTTTTTGTTTTATTGTTTCCTTCCCTTTACAAGAAGAACAGTGACAACTATAATAGCAATCACAATTGGAACAACTACAATTGGAATTACAATGACAAGAATGTTATTTCCTTTGTTTTCGGGTTCTACAGGTTAAACTTGGTTATCAACACACTATTTATTAACAATAAATTATGAGCAATTTAATGTACAGTAAAGTTTTGTCTTTAAGCTTTCACTTTAATTTCAGTCATTTTTAACTCGTTAGTAAATCAATATACTGGAATTGACGATGAATGATAATTAATATACTGACAATAAATTAAATAATATAATAATTGAGCTGCCTATAAATATGTACATTTTAGAATGCTCAGGCGGAACCTTTGTTTTACAAGAGTATTAATTCAAATCTTCAAATTGTTTTTCCTGTACTTCTTTAAATGTCAAAAGCGACATTATTAATGGTGAGACTGGTAACGTAGGGATTTAGACTCGCACATAAAATTCTAGATTCAAACACTGCATTAAGTTTCAACAATATTTTCGCAGTTGTTTTAAATTCTAGTCATTCGCACAATTATATTGAATATGTTAGAGAATAGAACGTGTGATATTGACGACGCATATTGAATCAGATACCTCAATATTCACACAAGTGTTTGGCCTATACAATGACTCACGAAAATTGATGCACTAAAAACACATTAGACTGAAATAGCGAGATCAATAAGAATTGACATCATTTTTGAAGTCACTTAAGATAAGTTATAAACAGTTCATAAAATAGAATGACGAGTAAACACGTCTTAATAAAAGCAAATATCTAAGAAATAGTAGCAGTGGCGGCTTTTCACAAAGACCACATCTCACATCTATTTCAGTGCTATAAAGATCGAGAGAATAATATGAAAACAAAGAACGAGATAGAATAATCTACTTTTCAGAAAGCGCGTCTAAGTTAGCTTGAATACAATACGTTGTATTGGACATGGATTTAAGCGTCTGGACAAACTCTTTGATCGTTTTCGGAGGGCTAATTCTGTTTACTGCTGGTTTCGCTGTGTATCTGTTCATAAATTTCAAACAGTGATCTAAACTTTGGTGTATACATTTTATTGTTGTTTAGTATGAAGACTTATATTATTGTAGAAGTTAATAACATATATAATTGAATATTTACTGAAGTTGATGATAAATTCCAATAGTTATGGGGATAGTAGTTTTCTGAGCTCTGCTATTTCATGTTTTCCTCCGTACTTTATTTTAAGCTTATACTTTACAGCTACGTATCTATATCTGTCCTGAAATAGATCAAACAACGGTTGTTTACCATGTTCGATGAAACATGTGTAGCTTTATACCTCTAGTCGGCTATATTGTTGTTGACCTAGCTTACTTCTCTTACTTTGTTGGCTTAATTCATTGTGTTAGACAATTATCTTACTAAGTAATCATGAATTCGGATGTGGTGTCTTTAAGCTTTCACTTTAATTTCAGTCATTTTTAACTCGTTAGTAAATCAATATACTGGAATTGACGATGAATGATAATTAATATACTGACAATAAATTAAATAATATAATAATTGAGCTGCCTATAAATATGTACATTTTAGAATGCTCAGGCGGAACCTTTGTTTTACAAGAGTATTAATTCAAATCTTCAAATTGTTTTTCCTGTACTTCTTTAAATGTCAAAAGCGACATTATTAATGGTGAGACTGGTAACGTAGGGATTTAGACTCGCACATAAAATTCTAGATTCAAACACTGCATTAAGTTTCAACAATATTTTCGCAGTTGTTTTAAATTCTAGTCATTCGCACAATTATATTGAATATGTTAGAGAATAGAACGTGTGATATTGACGACGCATATTGAATCAGATACCTCAATATTCACACAAGTGTTTGGCCTATACAATGACTCACAATTGATGTACTAAAAACACATTAGACTGAAATAGCGAGATCAATAGAATTGACATCATTTTTGAAGTCACTTAGATAAGTTATAAACAGTTCATAAAATAGAATGACAGTAAACACGTCTTAATAAAAGCAAATATCTAGAAATATGAAGTAGCAGTGGCATTTTCACAAAGACCATCTCCATCTATTTCAGTGCTATAAAGATCAGAGAATAATATGAAAACAAAGAACGAGATAGAATAATCTACTTTTCAGAAGCGCGTCTAAGTTAGCTTGAATACAATACGTTGTATTGGACATGGATTTAAGCGTCTGGACAAACTCTTTGATCGTTTTCGGAGGGCTAATTCTGTTTACTGCTGGTTTCGCTGTGTATCTGTTCATAAATTTCAAACAGTGATCTAAACTTTGGTGTATACATTTTATTGTTGTTTAGTATGAAGACTTATATTATTGTAGAAGTAAATAACATATATAATTGAATATTTACTGAAGTTGATGATAAATTCCAATAGTTATGGGGATAGTAGTTTTCTGAGCTCTGCTATTTCATGTTTTCCTCCGTACTTTATTTTAAGCTTATACTTTACAGCTACGTATCTATATCTGTCCTGAAATAGATCAAACAACGGTTGTTTACCATGTTCGATGAAACATGTGTAGCTTTATACCTCTAGTCGGCTATATTGTTGTTGACCTAGCTTACTTCTCTTACTTTGTTGGCTTAATTCATTGTGTTAGACAATTATCTTACTAAGTAATCATGAATTCGGATGTGGTGTCTTTAAGCTTTCACTTTAATTTCAGTCATTTTTAACTCGTTAGTAAATCAATATACTGGAATTGACGATGAATGATAATTAATATACTGACAATAAATTAAATAATATGATAATTGAGCTGCCTATAAATATGTACATTTTAGAATGCTCAGGCGGAACCTTTGTTTTACAAGAGTATTAATTCAAATCTTCAAATTGTTTTTCCTGTACTTCTTTAAATGTCAAAAGCGACATTATTAATGGTGAGACTGGTAACGTAGGGATTTAGACTCGCACATAAAATTCTAGATTCAAACACTGCATTAAGTTTCAACAATATTTTCGCAGTTGTTTTAAATTCTAGTCATTCGCACAATTATATTGAATATGTTAGAGAATAGAACGTGTGATATTGACGACGCATATTGAATCAGATACCTCAATATTCACACAAGTGTTTGGCCTATACAATGACTCACGAAAATTGATGCACTAAAAACACATTAGACTGAAATAGCGAGATCAATAAGAATTGACATCATTTTTGAAGTCACTTAAGATAAGTTATAAACAGTTCATAAAATAGAATGACGAGTAAACACGTCTTAATAAAAGCAAATATCTAAGAAATAGTAGCAGTGGCGGCTTTTCACAAAGACCACATCTCACATCTATTTCAGTGCTATAAAGATCGAGAGAATAATATGAAAACAAAGAACGAGATAGAATAATCTACTTTTCAGAAAGCGCGTCTAAGATAGCTTGAATACAATACGTTGTATTGGACATGGATTTAAGCGTCTGGACAAACTCTTTGATCGTTTTCGGAGGGCTAATTCTGTTTACTGCTGGTTTCGCTGTATATCTGTTCATAAATTTCAAACAGTGATCTAAACTTTGGTGTATACATTTTATTGTTGTTTAGTATGAAGACTTATATTATTGTAGAAGTTAATAACATATATAATTGAATATTTACTGAAGTTGATGATAAATTCCAATAGTTATGGGGATAGTAGTTTTCTGAGCTCTGCTATTTCATGTTTTCCTCCGTACTTTATTTTAAGCTTATACTTTACAGCTACGTATCTATATCTGTCCTGAAATAGATCAAACAACGGTTGTTTACCATGTTCGATGAAACATGTGTAGCTTTATACCTCTAGTCGGCTATATTGTTGTTGACCTAGCTTACTTCTCTTACTTTGTTGGCTTAATTCATTGTGTTAGACAATTATCTTACTAAGTAATCATGAATTCGGATGTGGTGTCTTTAAGCTTTCACTTTAATTTCAGTCATTTTTAACTCGTTAGTAAATCAATATACTGGAATTGACGATGAATGATAATTAATATACTGACAATAAATTAAATAATATAATAATTGAGCTGCCTATAAATATGTACATTTTAGAATGCTCAGGCGGAACCTTTGTTTTACAAGAGTATTAATTCAAATCTTCAAATTGTTTTTCCTGTACTTCTTTAAATGTCAAAAGCGACATTATTAATGGTGAGACTGGTAACGTAGGGATTTAGACTCGCACATAAAATTCTAGATTCAAACACTGCATTAAGTTTCAACAATATTTTCGCAGTTGTTTTAAATTCTAGTCATTCGCACAATTATATTGAATATGTTAGAGAATAGAACGTGTGATATTGACGACGCATATTGAATCAGATACCTCAATATTCACACAAGTGTTTGGCCTATACAATGACTCACGAAAATTGATACTAAAAACACATTAGACTGAAATAGCGAGATCAATAAGAATTGTCATTTTTGAAGTCACTTAAGATAAGATTATAAACAGTTCATAAAATAGAATGACGAGTAAACACGTCTTAATAAGCAAATATCTAAGAAATATGTGCAGTGGCGGCTTTCACCAAAGGCCACATCTCACATCTATTTCAGTGCTATAAAGATCCCGAGAGAATAATATGAAAACAAGAACGAGATAGAATAATCTGCTTTTCAGAAAGCGCGTCTAAGTTGGCTTGAATACAATACGTTGTATTGGACATGGATTTAAGCGTCTGGACAAACTCTTTTGATCGTTTTCAGAGGAGCTAATTCACATTTTACTGCTGGTTTCGCTGTGTATCTGTTCATAGAGAATTTCAAACAGTGATCTAAACTTTGGTGTATACATTTTTATTGTTGTTTAGTATGAGACTTATATTATTATGAAGTTAATAGCATATATAATTGAATATTTACTGAAGTTGATGATAAATTCCAATAGTTATGGAATAATCAGTTTTCTGAGCTCTGCTATTTCATATTTCCTCCGTATTACTTTATTTTAAGCTTATACTTTACAGCTATATACATCTATATCTGTCCTGAAATGGAGTCAAACAACGGTTGTTTACCATGTTCGATGAAACATGTAGCTTTATACCTCTAGTCGGCTATATTGTTTGTTGACCTAGCTTACTTCTCTACTTTGTTGGCTTAATTCATTGTGTTAGACAATTATCTTACTAAGTAATCATGAATTCGGATGTGGTGTCTTTAGCTTTCACTTTAATTTCAGTCATTTTAACTTTCCGTTAGTAAATCAATATACTGGAATTGACGATGAATGATAATTAATATACTGACAATAAATTAAATAATATAAATAATTGAGCTGCCTATAAATATGTACATTTTAGAATGCTCAGGCGGAACCTTTGTTTTACAAGAGTATTAATTCAAATCTTCAAATTGTTTTTCCTGTACTTCTTTAAATGTCAAAAGCGACATTATTAATGGTGAGACTGGTAACGTAGGGATTTAGACTCGCACATAAAATTCTAGATTCAAACACTGCATTAAGTTTCAACAATATTTTCGCAGTTGTTTTAAATTCTAGTCATTCGCACAATTATATTGAATATGTTAGAGAATAGAACGTGTGATATTGACGACGCATATTGAATCAGATACCTCAATATTCACACAAGTGTTTGGCCTATACAATGACTCACGAAAATTGATGTACTAAAAACACATTAGACTGAAATAGCGAGATCAATAAGAATTGACATCATTTTTGAAGTCACTTAAGATAAGTTATAAACAGTTCATAAAATAGAATGACGAGTAAACACGTCTTAATAAAAGCAAATATCTAAGAAATAGTAGCAGTGGCGGCTTTTCACAAAGACCACATCTCACATCTATTTCAGTGCTATAAAGATCGAGAGAATAATATGAAAACAAAGAACGAGATAGAATAATCTACTTTTCAGAAAGCGCGTCTAAGTTAGCTTGAATACAGTACGTTGTATTGGACATGGATTTAAGCGTCTGGATAAACCTCTTTGATCGTTTTCGGAGGGCTAATTCTGTTTACTGCTGGTTTCGCTGTGTATCTGTTCATAAGAATTTCAAACAGTGATCCTAAACTTTGGTGTATACATTTTATTATTGTTGTTTAGTATGAAGACTTATATTATTGTAAGAAGTTAATAACATATATAATTGAATATTTACTGAAGTTGATGATAAATTCAATAGTTATGGAGATAGTAGTTTTCTGAGCTCTGCTATTTCATGACTTTTCCTCCATGCTTTATTTTAGCTTATACTTTATTTACATGTATCTATATCTGTCCTGAAATAGATCAAACAACAGTTGTTTACCATGTTCGATGAAACATGTGTGGCTTTATATACCTCCTAGTCGGCTATATTGTTGTTGACCTGGCTTACTTCTCTTACTTCTTGGCTTAATTCATTGTGTTAGACAATTATCTTACTAAGTAATCATGAATTCGGATGTAATTGTCTTTAAGCTTTCACTTTAATTTCAGTCATTTAACTCGTTAGTAAATCAATATACTAGAATTGGCGTGAATGAAATTAATATACTGACAATAAATTAAATAATATAATAATTGAGCTGCCTATAAATATGCACATTTTGAAGATGTCAGGCGGAACCTTGTTTTACAGAGTATTAATTAAATCTTAAATTGTTTTCCTGTACTTCTTTAAAATGTCAAGCGACATTATTAATGTATTGAGACTGGTAACGTAAAGGGATTTGGAGCTCGCATAAAATTCTAGATTCAAATACTGCATTAAGTTTCAACAATATTTTCGCAGTTGTTTTAAATTCCTAGTCATTCCTTTACAGTTATATTGAATGTGTTGAGAATAGAAGACGTGTGATATTGACGACGCATATTAGATCAGATACCTCAATATTCACACAAGTGTTTGGCCTATACAATGACTCACAATTGATGTAACTAAAAACACATTAGACTGAAATAGCGAGATCAATAAGAATTGACATCATTTTTGAAGTCACTTAAGATAAGTTATAAACAGTTCATAAAATAGAATGACGAGTAAACACGTCTTAATAAAAGCAAATATCTAAGAAATAGTAGCAGTGGCGGCTTTTCACAAAGACCACATCTCACATCTATTTCAGTGCTATAAAGATCGAGAGAATAATATGAAAACAAAGAACGAGATAGAATAATCTACTTTTCAGAAAGCGCGTCTAAGTTAGCTTGAATACAATACGTTGTATTGGACATGGATTTAAGCGTCTGGACAAACTCTTTGATCGTTTTCGGAGGGCTAATTCTGTTTACTGCTGGTTTCGCTGTGTATCTGTTCATAAATTTCAAACAGTGATCTAAACTTTGGTGTATACATTTTATTGTTGTTTAGTATGAAGACTTATATTATTGTAGAAGTTAATAACATATATAATTGAATATTTACTGAAGTTGATGATAAATTCCAATAGTTATGGGGATAGTAGTTTTCTGAGCTCACTTAAGATCACTTAAGATCACTTAAGATACGTATTTTAATACTAAATGAATATAATATGTTCTATAATATTATTTAAAACTATTGAAACAAGATTAAATCATAATATATGTAGTAACTAATTATTTATCGATAACATTTAGTATAATTATTGCTTAAAAATTTAGAAATTGAACAAATTATCAGTTAACAATAATATTATAGTGTCTCAGTAATCACACAACATCTTTATTTTCAATGAATTAGTACAAGAAGCTAACATCAGCATATAAATGAGAGATGCGAAATACTTTGCTGTATTTGGATTAAGTCACGCTTAATAAATAATATAAGACTCGTAAATAAATGTAACAATCATATTTACTGTAGTTTACGGATCACTTATATGTTAAAAATGCGATGTTTAACTTTAATATTCTACTTTAATATTTGATGCGAAAGGAGAATATTTATCAACATTAATGTAAATAGCTATTAACACCATCTATATTCACGAAACTATTATTTAATACAAATTTGTAAGCACTTTGAGCAGTGGTATTGTATTATTTATAAGTAAACAATTGCAATAATTTGAATTATCGAATACAAATATTACTGGATACGATTTCAATTTCAACAAGCAAAATGGATTAATTGTTGCAATCATACAAAACATCTAAGAAATTATAGTTATATAGTTAAAAATGTGCGCAAATAATTTAAACATCGGTTCTAATCTTATAAATTATACAGAATAACCATAATTTAGTTGTTAAAATATTTGTCCAAAAAACTTTCATGTAATTTACGGAATTTGCAGGGAATAACTAAAATATGGTATTTAATAGCCAAATCACACATATATGTGTATATTTCCTTTCATATTTAATGGTTTAGAATGTGAATGTTAATAAGGATTCTTAATTGATGGAGAAAACTGTGTGGATATTGTTAATCATCTGAAAATATTAGCTGCGTCAGATGTTAGTATTGAACAAAATTTAGTTAAAAATATTTCTGAAATGAACATATAAATGATTGCAGATATACAACTTGCAGATAGTAATTTGTAACGCAACACAACAAATTTAAAAAATTTATTAGATCAACAAAAGTATGATTTATAAATAGAAATATAAAGTGTTAATACCTAATTAATATAGTTTTAAAATATTACCCTTGACATGTATAATAAAGCAAAAGATTAAATTAATTAAGTGAACAATTCAGCAAATGCTCTAATATAGAATACAAGCGCATAACTATGGCAGTCTCTAATTTCTATGAATACATCATTAAGGTAACAACTTGATTCGTAACTATTACTATAAACAAATATGAATTAGACCATGTACAGTATGCATAGCTCACTAACTACCACTATAATTTAAGGAAATAATTATCTGTAAAAACAAATTAATAATTCAAAATAAGATATTTCAGCTCTTTAGAACCAAGGTGTTGCAATAGCCACACAAATAAACAACATAAACAAAATTAATATTGATTAAAATGCGGATATTCAAAGACTTAAAACGCAGGCATCTGCAAACTGGAACAATGTTATGTGGTGTTAAATGGCACAAAGGAGTATTAATCTTGAGTTGACTGGATTGTGCTCAAACCTAAATCTATGTTGTTTTGCAAGTAGTGGCAAAATGAAATGTCTGAAAAGCTCGTATTAAAGCACATACACATCATACTCAAATGGTTAATGCGGATAATTTATTCAATTTTGAAAGAATGATTATATATATATATATATTCATTTCACTTCCTCGAGACGGCACAAACAGACTTCATTGAGACTTTCGAAAGCAAAACATGGGCTCTCGCACACCAGTGTTTCAACTTTCAAAACGGGCTCAACCCGTCATTTATGCCCACTCAGTAAAGACCCAATATGGCCCTCACTGAGTCGTTAGCGGATATATATATATATATATATATATATATACAATCAAAACATATTAATTCTTTTAATTGTAAATATTGAGGCAAACAAATATTGGTTGACAGGGCGGAATAGCAGTTAAAAGCTGATAAGCTGTATTTTATTGTTATATTTGATGGTTAAATTCATCACATATCAATTTATTCATCATACGTCTTTCATATTTCTGGTGAAACAAAAATATATTTACTAACTCTTAAACTGTTTGACAATCAATATCGTTTTGCCTCAGTACATACATTATACAGCATAACAACAAAACGACTTATATACTAGGTTGTATTCATTTAATAGAATGCCACCTTAAAGTGACCGTGAAAATTTTTAGTTATTCTATTCATTATATTTTTGAAATATTTAAACAATAAATAGTTTTCAACTTATATTATGGTTATTTTCATTTACAAATATTGAACATATTATGATGTAATTAGTAATAATGTTAATTTGTTAATGATTTGTTTGAGCAATTTTCAATTTTTGGATTTCCATTTTCTATAATTTAATATCCTTTATATTACATAATAATATCACTTCAAAATGAAAATTTATTATTCATTAATAAATGTCAAGGCAGAAATAACAAACTTTATTCAGGAGCAAAACGCAAGAACAAATTTTTAATAAATTTTTAAGCACAATTCAAATCGTTTATGATTAAAATATAAACATATTACAACATCATTTTTCCGTAAGTTCACTTCTTGGACCGCCATTAGAGAGGAAACGAAGCATATTGAATCAGATACCTCAATATTCACACAAGTGTTTGGCCTATACAATGACTCACGAAAATTGATGTACTAAAAACACATTAGACTGAAATAGCGAGATCAATAAGAATTGACATCATTTTTGAAGTCACTTAAGATAAGTTATAAACAGTTCATAAAATAGAATGACGAGTAAACACGTCTTAATAAAAGCAAATATCTAAGAAATAGTAGCAGTGGCGGCTTTTCACAAAGACCACATCTCACATCTATTTCAGTGCTATAAAGATCGAGAGAATAATATGAAAACAAAGAACGAGATAGAATAATCTACTTTTCAGAAAGCGCGTCTAAGTTAGCTTGAATACAATACGTTGTATTGGACATGGATTTAAGCGTCTGGACAAACTCTTTGATCGTTTTCGGAGGGCTAATTCTGTTTACTGCTGGTTTCGCTGTGTATCTGTTCATAAATTTCAAACAGTGATCTAAACTTTGGTGTATACATTTTATTGTTGTTTAGTATGAAGACTTATATTATTGTAGAAGTTAATAACATATATAATTGAATATTTACTGAAGTTGATGATAAATTCCAATAGTTATGGGGATAGTAGTTTTCTGAGCTCTGCTATTTCATGTTTTCCTCCGTACTTTATTTTAAGCTTATACTTTACAGCTACGTATCTATATCTGTCCTGAAATAGATCAAACAACGGTTGTTTACCATGTTCGATGAAACATGTGTAGCTTTATACCTCTAGTCGGCTATATTGTTGTTGACCTAGCTTACTTCTCTTACTTTGTTGGCTTAATTCATTGTGTTAGACAATTATCTTACTAAGTAATCATGAATTCGGATGTGGTGTCTTTAAGCTTTCACTTTAATTTCAGTCATTTTTAACTCGTTAGTAAATCAATATACTGGAATTGACGATGAATGATAATTAATATACTGACAATAAATTAAATAATATAATAATTGAGCTGCCTATAAATATGTACATTTTAGAATGCTCAGGCGGAACCTTTGTTTTACAAGAGTATTAATTCAAATCTTCAAATTGTTTTTCCTGTACTTCTTTAAATGTCAAAAGCGACATTATTAATGGTGAGACTGGTAACGTAGGGATTTAGACTCGCACATAAAATTCTAGATTCAAACACTGCATTAAGTTTCAACAATATTTTCGCAGTTGTTTTAAATTCTAGTCATTCGCACAATTATATTGAATATGTTAGAGAATAGAACGTGTGATATTGACGACGCATATTGAATCAGATACCTCAATATTCACACAAGTGTTTGGCCTATACAATGACTCACGAAAATTGATGCACTAAAAACACATTAGACTGAAATAGCGAGATCAATAAGAATTGACATCATTTTTGAAGTCACTTAAGATAAGTTATAAACAGTTCATAAAATAGAATGACGAGTAAACACGTCTTAATAAAAGCAAATATCTAAGAAATAGTAGCAGTGGCGGCTTTTCACAAAGACCACATCTCACATCTATTTCAGTGCTATAAAGATCGAGAGAATAATATGAAAACAAAGAACGAGATAGAATAATCTACTTTTCAGAAAGCGCGTCTAAGTTAAGCGGAAATACAATACGTTGTATTGGACATGGATTTAAGCGTCTGGACAAACTCTTTGATCGTTTTCGGAGGGCTAATTCTGTTTACTGCTGGTTTCGCTGTGTATCTGTTCATAAATTTCAAACAGTGATCTAAACTTTGGTGTATACATTTTATTGTTGTTTAGTATGAAGACTTATATTATTGTAGAAGTTAATAACATATATAATTGAATATTTACTGAAGTTGATGATAAATTCCAATAGTTATGGAGATAGTAGTTTTCTGAGCTCTGCTATTTCATGTTTTCCTCCGTACTTTATTTTAAGCTTATACTTTACAGCTACGTATCTATATCTGTCCTGAAATAGATCAAACAACGGTTGTTTACCATGTTCGATGAAACATGTGTAGCTTTATACCTCTAGTCGGCTATATTGTTGTTGACCTAGCTTACTTCTCTTACTTTGTTGGCTTAATTCATTGTGTTAGACAATTATCTTACTAAGTAATCATGAATTCGGATGTGGTGTCTTTAAGCTTTCACTTTAATTTCAGTCATTTTTAACTCGTTAGTAAATCAATATACTGGAATTGACGATGAATGATAATTAATATACTGACAATAAATTAAATAATATAATAATTGAGCTGCCTATAAATATGTACATTTTAGAATGCTCAGGCGGAACCTTTGTTTTACAAGAGTATTAATTCAAATCTTCAAATTGTTTTTCCTGTACTTCTTTAAATGTCAAAAGCGACATTATTAATGGTGAGACTGGTAACGTAGGGATTTAGACTCGCACATAAAATTCTAGATTCAAACACTGCATTAAGTTTCAACAATATTTTCGCAGTTGTTTTAAATTCTAGTCATTCGCACAATTATATTGAATATGTTAGAGAATAGAACGTGTGATATTGACGACGCATATTGAATCAGATACCTCAATATTCACACAAGTGTTTGGCCTATACAATGACTCACGAAAATTGATGTACTAAAAACACATTAGACTGAAATAGCGAGATCAATAAGAATTGACATCATTTTTGAAGTCACTTAAGATAAGTTATAAACAGTTCATAAAATAGAATGACGAGTAAACACGTCTTAATAAAAGCAAATATCTAAGAAATAGTAGCAGTGGCGGCTTTTCACAAAGACCACATCTCACATCTATTTCAGTGCTATAAAGATCGAGAGAATAATATGAAAACAAAGAACGAGATAGAATAATCTACTTTTCAGAAAGCGCGTCTAAGTTAGCTTGAATACAATACGTTGTATTGGACATGGATTTAAGCGTCTGGACAAACTCTTTGATCGTTTTCGGAGGGCTAATTCTGTTTACTGCTGGTTTCGCTGTGTATCTGTTCATAAATTTCAAACAGTGATCTAAACTTTGGTGTATACATTTTATTGTTGTTTAGTATGAAGACTTATATTATTGTAGAAGTTAATAACATATATAATTGAATATTTACTGAAGTTGATGATAAATTCCAATAGTTATGGGGATAGTAGTTTTCTGAGCTCTGCTATTTCATGTTTTCCTCCGTACTTTATTTTAAGCTTATACTTTACAGCTACGTATCTATATCTGTCCTGAAATAGATCAAACAACGGTTGTTTACCATGTTCGATGAAACATGTGTAGCTTTATACCTCTAGTCGGCTATATTGTTGTTGACCTAGCTTACTTCTCTTACTTTGTTGGCTTAATTCATTGTGTTAGACAATTATCTTACTAAGTAATCATGAATTCGGATGTGGTGTCTTTAAGCTTTCACTTTAATTTCAGTCATTTTTAACTCGTTAGTAAATCAATATACTGGAATTGACGATGAATGATAATTAATATACTGACAATAAATTAAATAATATAATAATTGAGCTGCCTATAAATATGCACATTTTGAAGATGTCAGGCGGAACCTTGTTTTACAGAGTATTAATTAAATCTTAAATTGTTTTCCTGTACTTCTTTAAAATGTCAAGCGACATTATTAATGTATTGAGACTGGTAACGTAAAGGGATTTGGAGCTCGCATAAAATTCTAGATTCAAATACTGCATTAAGTTTCAACAATATTTTCGCAGTTGTTTTAAATTCCTAGTCATTCCTTTACAGTTATATTGAATGTGTTGAGAATAGAAGACGTGTGATATTGACGACGCATATTAGATCAGATACCTCAATATTCACACAAGTGTTTGGCCTATACAATGACTCACAATTGATGTACTAAAAACACATTAGACTGAAATAGCGAGATCAATAGAATTGACATCATTTTTGAAGTCACTTAGATAAGTTATAAACAGTTCATAAAATAGAATGACAGTAAACACGTCTTAATAAAAGCAAATATCTAGAAATATGAAGTAGCAGTGGCATTTTCACAAAGACCATCTCCATCTATTTCAGTGCTATAAAGATCAGAGAATAATATGAAAACAAAGAACGAGATAGAATAATCTACTTTTCAGAAGCGCGTCTAAGTTAGCTTGAATGCAATACGTTGTATTGGACATGGATTTAAGCGTCTGGACAAACTCTTTGATCGTTTTCCGGAGGAGCTAATTCTGTTTACTGTACTGGTTTCGCTGTGTATCTGTTCATAAATTTCAAACAGTGATCTAAACTTTGGTGTATACATTTTATTGTTGTTTAGTATGAGAGCTTATATTATTGTAGAGATTAATAACATATATAATTGAATATTTACTGAAGTTGATGATAAATTCAATAGTTATGGGGGATAGTAGTTTTCTGAGCTCTGCTATTTCATGTTTTCCTCCGTACTTTATTTTAAGCTTATACTTTACAGCTACGTATCTATATCTGTCCTGAAATAGATCAAACAACGGTTGTTTACCATGTTCGATGAAACATGTGTAGCTTTATTCCTCTAGTCGGCTATATTGTTGTTGACCTAGCTTACTTCTCTTACTTTGTTGGCTTAATTCATTGTGTTAGACAATTATCTTACTAAGTAATCATGAATTCGGATGTGGTGTCTTTAAGCTTTCACTTTAATTTCAGTCATTTTTAACTCGTTAGTAAATCAATATACTGGAATTGACGATGAATGATAATTAATATACTGACAATAAATTAAATAATATAATAATTGAGCTGCCTATAAATATGTACATTTTAGAATGCTCAGGCGGAACCTTTGTTTTACAAGAGTATTAATTCAAATCTTCAAATTGTTTTTCCTGTACTTCTTTAAATGTCAAAAGCGACATTATTAATGGTGAGACTGGTAACGTAGGGATTTAGACTCGCACATAAAATTCTAGATTCAAACACTGCATTAAGTTTCAACAATATTTTCGCAGTTGTTTTAAATTCTAGTCATTCGCACAATTATATTGAATATGTTAGAGAATAGAACGTGTGATATTGACGACGCATATTGAATCAGATACCTCAATATTCACACAAGTGTTTGGCCTATACAATGACTCACGAAAATTGATGCACTAAAAACACATTAGACTGAAATAGCGAGATCAATAAGAATTGACATCATTTTTGAAGTCACTTAAGATAAGTTATAAACAGTTCATAAAATAGAATGACGAGTAAACACGTCTTAATAAAAGCAAATATCTAAGAAATAGTAGCAGTGGCGGCTTTTCACAAAGACCACATCTCACATCTATTTCAGTGCTATAAAGATCGAGAGAATAATATGAAAACAAAGAACGAGATAGAATAATCTACTTTTCAGAAAGCGCGTCTAAGTTAGCTTGAATACAATACGTTGTATTGGACATGGATTTAAGCGTCTGGACAAACTCTTTGATCGTTTTCGGAGGGCTAATTCTGTTTACTGCTGGTTTCGCTGTGTATCTGTTCATAAATTTCAAACAGTGATCTAAACTTTGGTGTATACATTTTATTGTTGTTTAGTATGAAGACTTATATTATTGTAGAAGTTAATAACATATATAATTGAATATTTACTGAAGTTGATGATAAATTCCAATAGTTATGGAGATAGTAGTTATCTGAGCTCACTTAAGATCACTTAAGATCACTTAAGATACGTATTTTAATACTAAATGAATATAATATGTTCTATAATATTATTTAAAACTATTGAAACAAGATTAAATCATAATATATGTAGTAACTAATTATTTATCGATAACATTTAGTATAATTATTGCTTAAAAATTTAGAAATTGAACAAATTATCAGTTAACAATAATATTATAGTGTCTCAGTAATCACACAACATCTTTATTTTCAATGAATTAGTACAAGAAGCTAACATCAGCATATAAATGAGAGATGCGAAATACTTTGCTGTATTTGGATTAAGTCACGCTTAATAAATAATATAAGACTCGTAAATAAATGTAACAATCATATTTACTGTAGTTTACGGATCACTTATATGTTAAAAATGCGATGTTTAACTTTAATATTCTACTTTAATATTTGATGCGAAAGGAGAATATTTATCAACATTAATGTAAATAGCTATTAACACCATCTATATTCACGAAACTATTATTTAATACAAATTTGTAAGCACTTTGAGCAGTGGTATTGTATTATTTATAAGTAAACAATTGCAATAATTTGAATTATCGAATACAAATATTACTGGATACGATTTCAATTTCAACAAGCAAAATGGATTAATTGTTGCAATCATACAAAACATCTAAGAAATTATAGTTATATAGTTAAAAATGTGCGCAAATAATTTAAACATCGGTTCTAATCTTATAAATTATACAGAATAACCATAATTTAGTTGTTAAAATATTTGTCCAAAAAACTTTCATGTAATTTACGGAATTTGCAGGGAATAACTAAAATATGGTATTTAATAGCCAAATCACACATATATGTGTATATTTCCTTTCATATTTAATGGTTTAGAATGTGAATGTTAATAAGGATTCTTAATTGATGGAGAAAACTGTGTGGATATTGTTAATCATCTGAAAATATTAGCTGCGTCAGATGTTAGTATTGAACAAAATTTAGTTAAAAATATTTCTGAAATGAACATATAAATGATTGCAGATATACAACTTGCAGATAGTAATTTGTAACGCAACACAACAAATTTAAAAAATTTATTAGATCAACAAAAGTATGATTTATAAATAGAAATATAAAGTGTTAATACCTAATTAATATAGTTTTAAAATATTACCCTTGACATGTATAATAAAGCAAAAGATTAAATTAATTAAGTGAACAATTCAGCAAATGCTCTAATATAGAATACAAGCGCATAACTATGGCAGTCTCTAATTTCTATGAATACATCATTAAGGTAACAACTTGATTCGTAACTATTACTATAAACAAATATGAATTAGACCATGTACAGTATGCATAGCTCACTAACTACCACTATAATTTAAGGAAATAATTATCTGTAAAAACAAATTAATAATTCAAAATAAGATATTTCAGCTCTTTAGAACCAAGGTGTTGCAATAGCCACACAAATAAACAACATAAACAAAATTAATATTGATTAAAATGCGGATATTCAAAGACTTAAAACGCAGGCATCTGCAAACTGGAACAATGTTATGTGGTGTTAAATGGCACAAAGGAGTATTAATCTTGAGTTGACTGGATTGTGCTCAAACCTAAATCTATGTTGTTTTGCAAGTAGTGGCAAAATGAAATGTCTGAAAAGCTCGTATTAAAGCACATACACATCATACTCAAATGGTTAATGCGGATAATTTATTCAATTTTGAAAGAATGATTATATATATATATATATATATATATATATATATATATATATATTCATTTCACTTCCTCGAGACGGCACAAACAGACTTCATTGAGACTTTCGAAAGCAAAACATGGGCTCTCGCACACCAGTGTTTCAACTTTCAAAACGGGCTCAACCCGTCATTTATGCCCACTCAGTAAAGACCCAATATGGCCCTCACTGAGTCGTTAGCGGATATATATATATATATATATATATACAATCAAAACATATTAATTCTTTTAATTGTAAATATTGAGGCAAACAAATATTGGTTGACAGGGCGGAATAGCAGTTAAAAGCTGATAAGCTGTATTTTATTGTTATATTTGATGGTTAAATTCATCACATATCAATTTATTCATCATACGTCTTTCATATTTCTGGTGAAACAAAAATATATTTACTAACTCTTAAACTGTTTGACAATCAATATCGTTTTGCCTCAGTACATACATTATACAGCATAATTAATTAGATGCAAAAATATATCGAAGTAGTGAATCCAATATTTCAACAATATAATGCATACAATATAATGACCGTACTATAGTATATTTCACTTACACAATATGTACCCTTATATTATTACCACATCACGAGAATAATTAACTTAACATTGTGAACAAACCAAATATATTTTTAGTCTAAACTTTCTAAACTGTTTATTGGCAGCGTAGACAATTCATCATCAGTGGATGGATCCACAAATGTTTCTATGGATTACCATCTCATCTTACGCACTTATAGAAAGTTGCTCTATTAAGATAATGTTACATAATCTTAGTCTCTACATCGTGATACATCAACTCCATCATTACTGAGTCTGGTACTCCAATGAGGTTTAAACTTGAGTTATCAAAATGTTCAAAAAGCTGGTGTGGAATATATTATATGTTCTAGCCAAACCAGGTCTTGTTTCAATGTTGTTACATTGACTCATGTTGCAACTTAATTTCATAGTAAGACAAGATTCCTCTGAGACAATTATTCAATTTGAAAAATATATTTTACTTTTAGATTCCCCTCTATGTTGAGTTCTTCATTTTTAGCTGTATTCTTCATTTTCTATATAATTACTACTTTCAATCTTGAACTTCATAAATTAGCTTTGGACTGAATACGAGTTTCTGCTTTGTTTTTAATGTGGTTAAGAATCAGAAGATGGTCGATTTGAAGAAGAATTGCGCCGAGTTCGTCCACGCCTTGAAAACAAACACATATATTCGCACACAACAAACTAAATCCTGCACTCAAGGCTTCACTGATAGAATGCAACAGAAGGCAATTCCGATCATTTTCAAAATTGATTCAGCTTGCATTGGGTGCGGAACGTGTGTGAGGAACTGCCCTAGTGGAATTTTGACACTTGAAAACAAGATAGCTATTTTCACTGAACAGGAGAAATGTGTTGGATGTTACGCCTGTTTTTAGAAGTGCCCAGTTCACGCAGTTGTTGATGAGAAGAAAAAACTAGCAAAGATTCAATAATACAAGTTCGACGCAAAATTGATCAAGAAGTGAGCGAGTTTTACAAAATATTTTATTATATTAAGTTTTATGAACTAGAGTAGAAATGTGTAAATACTTACAATATCAACTTAAAATTTAATTATAAACATTACATAAGTAAAGCATCAAGATTATAAATAATAACTTAAATTTTAAAATAATACAACATTCTATAGTACTCTATTACTTTGAACCCCCATGTTGGGAATATATTGTTTTAAATGAAAGTTTAAGCATATTTTAACTCTTGCCATGTGTCTAAATACTACTTTGATCCTTTCATTGATTGAAGTGCTATAATATAGTATATTTTAACATATTATATAGATATTATATATTTTAGTATATATTTGAAGTGGTAAAGATATAAGAAGAGTGAAGATGAAAATATAATAGTTATAAGTATAATATATACGAAGAAGTTATTTAAATAAGTACATTGACGATAATAATTGTAATGATTAATTCAGGTATAAATAATGAATATAAATTATAATTTAAAATAATGATTCACATCAATCCCAAATCAAATTCTTGAGCTTGTTTGATTTCAATATTTTAGTATTTTTTGTTTTATTGTTTCCTTCCCTTTACAAGAAGAACAGTGACAACTATAATAGCAATCACAATTGGAACAACTACAATTGGAATTACAATGACAAGAATGTTATTTCCTTTGTTTTCGGGTTCTACAGGTTAAACTGGGTTATCAACACACTATTTATTAACAATAAATTATGAGCAATTTAATGTACAGTAAAGTTTTGAAGCATATGAATAGTAAAATGGACATTACTAAGTGCCTAATTAACCACATATCTTAAGAGAACTATTATCTAAATAATATTCGCATTCATTTACACACTTCTTTTTATTTTTATCGTAATAATTTAAACATTTACATCCGGAATGATCATCAGTAATGGTTTCATCACTTTTACATGAAGACTGACATAATTTTGTATAAGGTGATTGTAATTAACCAGGACAACTGACAGACTCCTTAAAACAATCAATTTTATTTATTTCGAAAGACTCTTTAAAATACCCAGACGCACATATACAACGTTAATTATTCATCTATTAATACTTTGGACAACTTGAGACACAGTTATTGCCAGATAAATCCACATAGCTAGGATAACAAATTGTTTTTGTACAACTATTATTATTCATATAGTAGCCACCGGCACATATACAGTTTTATGGATAACTGGAATTGTCCAATATTTCACTTGGGCTTGGACAACTTTAAATGCATGCTGTTTTGTTGGCATTCATATGAAGACCTATTTCACATATTCCAGTTATATTAAAAGAATAACAATAATTTGACAGTGTTAAATTTCTACATTCAGAAATTTGAATGCATTTATTAGCTATTTTTGAACTTCTTTTATCATAGCAGTATCCTGAGGACGATTAACACATGCATAAGCTCCCGTTGACAGCACCCTTATATTTAATGCAAGTTTCGGCTGAAATACACTACAATAAGTCTATTGAAAGTATCATTTTACACTAATTCATTATAATACATTTATTTACATCTAAAGTTGTATCATATATGAAACCTTAACACATACAAATTTAGTTTGAAAAATAATTTTAACATTCTTATTAAGTTAAACACTATTAATTGGCTAAATAGTAATTTTCACAAATACATTAATTATTAACCGATATTAATTTATTGCAATTTTAACATATTCCATTATACAATAGAAATGATGACTCGCATGAACAGTTAGATGTTGAGCATTTAGAAACACATATTTTAACGTTTTTATCTGTAACGTAGAAAGGTTTTCCACCACAATCAGCAACACACGTAGGTTTAGTTAATGTTGAATCCCAAGCAAAGTTGTTATGACATTAACACTATCCACTAAACATCCCAATTTAATCTTCATCTGTTTCAGTACACGCAGTGCATCCTGCAAAAATCGGATCAGTGTATGGATAGTCAGATTTACATTCACATTAATTATTTATAAACCTAGCATTATATCCACACATTTAGTCACCTATAATATTACCGTAGTATTAGCAACTTCCATCAAGTGCTTTGTATTGCGTATCGAAACAAGCAAATATTGAAGCAAATATCATTTATGTAGAGTGGAAAACCTCTTAGAAATAAAATGCCAGATTCCAATATTCTAGAAAATAAACTGGAATTTCTAACTAACCCTAATCCTAAAACCTAACTAACCCTAATCTCCATAAACTTAGAAATATATCTTTTGAAAATCAAAGTGCAAAACTTGAATATTTTGCAATATAAAGTTAGCAATTCAATAATAATTTAATCTAAAATTTTACTTTCCATTTTAAGTTCCCAGAAAATTTCATATAACAAAAATTAATAATAAAATTCGTTTAAACTTTGAACCTGTATACTTACTAAGATCATTATTTTTATTCGCGAACTTCAAATTTTGTTCGCTATGTTTGAAAATGTGTTCGTCTAACGGAGAACGATAAAACTATTCGTTGGTATGGACAGTTTTCTTTTTAGTGCGGACAACTGTCTATTTTCTGTTAAAACTGGGTCAATTATGATCCAGTTTGACATTATGTTATTCGTAATTTAATCCTTACACATCAGTTGGGCGTTTTCGGGCTTTGCGTCTGAAACCAGATATTTCATAAAACTTCTTCTTATAGTCAGATCGTCTTAAACTAAAATTGGATCTTATCGATTAAATGTATTTAGTCTATAATAAGTTTACGATATAAAATAATATATAATATTGTGGATTAAAAATCAAATACTATGTGAAAACAAAATAAACAATGTAAAGAAACATGATGATTATTGTTATTCTGTGACATAAAAATAGCAAGTAAATTAAATATATTCTTCATAAAAGTTTGTTAGTAATGGCGATTTTTTGGTAGCTTTTTCATCTTACTGAATAGTTAAGGTATTGATAAATTATTCTTAATATCAACTTTTAGGTAGGTAGGAATTTTGTTTTTCCTAATAAACTAAGATAATTCTTATTATTAGCTTTGATAAATGGTATCTTCTTACTGAGGTAATGGTTATCTTCAATATTTTTCAATATACTCGATTATGCTCAGAGATTATTTGTCTATGATATCATTTTACTTTTAAATCAAATATACTAACAAATACGGCTCCAATTATCTCAAAATTCTTAGTAAATATTTTATCAATTTGTGAGAAAGATATCGTTTAAAATTGAAAGAGTATTTAAAAGTTGATTAAATACTCTTATCTGGTCAATAAAAAGCTAACCTTGCTTATTTTATCTAAGAAGTATCCTATTTGCATCTATTTGAAGTTAAATACAATGATAATTTTGCAAATCTCATAATTGATAAATTCTATTTATTTGTGTTAATTTATTACCACTTCTGATACACGAAATTCACATTAGTGTATGTGGAAATACCATGAATCTAACGACTAATGATATAAATAGTGACTAAATACCGATATAAGATTATATACGTCCTTCAATAATATTGATATGCAAGGCATAGCTATATTGCTGAAAAATAATGCTGAAAAAATATTGCTGAAACCCTTAACTCGGCAAGTAGTGAAGCCGCTATATTTACCAAAACATCGAAATATAGCAGTCATTCGAGCTTCCAATTCCACTTCCGATTTCAAAATGAGCAGGACTTGACCAACCTTAGTTTAACAAGCAGAGCTCGAAGAAGGATTCGTGCATATGCTCAACTAGATATGCTAAACAAACATAATTAATTTGCAAGAGGCGGTGTATTTCTTCTTTTTACGACGGGATAGACTGCTGTTGGCGATGATAATATAAACTAGCTATATTAGAACGTTTCATTCTCTCCAGAATTTTATTTGCTAGATTTGGAAGTGAACTTGGGGTCAACTCAGCAAGGTGAGCACAATGAGTACAAAGTATTCGGAGATGTCTGTAACGAATTGTCATTTTGTTGCCTTCACTACTAATGAGATTTTCGTCTAAGTATACTTTTATTTGTTTATTCTCACTTAAATGCAATAAATAATTAATTAAATGATAATGAATATTATGGACCGTATATATCCTTAAATATTATACTATTCAATGACTACATTGTATTTTTAAATATTGTCTTTTAATCAATGATCGAAAAAAGTTAATTACTATTTATCGAAATGTTAATATCTGTTATGTTATTCAGTTCTATTTTTGATGGGATTTTTGAATAAACTGCATATTTGGCATACATTTTTCATTTTAATTAGTAAATTTGAATTACATTAAAGTATACTTATTTTAAACGAGTACTGAGATTATAAAAGATAATGTTGATAATGTTTGATAACTTCGTTAAACACCGTGATTAAAATTGAATTGTTAAGATATAGCCACTTCATAAATCAATGAATGATGATGAGTATAATAAAGTGTATGCCCCACTTGACGTAAACTGTATCAATTGTTTTAATATTGAAGGTGATATGTTAATTCCTGGAAAACTTAAGCTAAGACATAAATTTATAACTTTTACATATTAGAAATATGATGAAAGTAAATAAGATATTGTGTAAGAACAAATAACGATTCAACCAGAATTTATAAGCGTTATTTATAGTTAAAAGAGTTCGCTATCGATTTATGATTTTCTACTATCGTTGTCTTCAGACAAAATAGAATCAGCTTTGAACTGCGCCCATCTTGTAAAAAGCGGAAGACAAATTAAGACGTTGGATTTGAAGTAAGTAAAGCTATTTGCATCATCCACTGCAGAAATACTTAAATTTTGTGATTCTTCCTCTACTGTTGTATTGCAAACATATTAAAACTTGAAATTTCGTTTCGTGACTCAGTTTGCAATAGAGGTTGTAGAACATTTGAAATTATTTCTAAATATTCGTGAAGTTGTAACTTCTGGCAGCGAAGACTTTGATTATACTGTGATCCGCGAAGAAAAGTAGAAAACGTCTAATAACCTAATAATTCGAAATGCAGTAACATTTTAGAAAAAGGTGTCATAAACAAAGAAAATTCTAAAAGGACTTGAACAAATTAATCACTTGAAAGAACTGAAATAAAAAGAAATTTTGATGTTTGAAAAGTAGAAACTGTACCAAAGCTTCAATAAGCTGACGAATTTTAGTTAGTAAAACTTGACCCCGCTCAGTTAGTGTGGAACACATTTACCAGATATATTGGTTCCTACTGACGACCCACTTGGATTCGATATCGCAATAGTGCTCCGCATCAATTTCAAACAGAGTTGTACTCTAACTGATCACTTCTTAGGCAGAAAAAGTTAGATTTTGTCTGATTAGTATTTGAATTAACTCTATAATATTCTACCTAAAATGTTGTCTCAGTTTAAGATGCTTGTCCAGTATACCTCAGCATTCGACGGCCGCCATTTGCAAAATTTATACAACTCGTACAGATTCCAGAGAACAGATATAACTAACAAGGAAATGTATAACAATCACCTAGATTTGGGCAAGTTAAAACTTTCTCAAACCTAGATAATTATAATACGAGCCAATGATTAGGTTTTTGGCGTCATATTCACAGGATAACTAGCTTCGATTCAGGGTGGTTTGAATTACGGCTCTTCTATTTTCAATTTATAATCAGGTCATAAGTGGAGCGCGGTGAACGAATACATTCTTAAGAGATGTGATAGACTCGTGGTTGGAGTGTCTGGTTCCGCTATCGTTTTGTAAAACGATTTAATGGCAGTTTAAACTAGTTCTTCCGAGTCATACGATTCACCAGAACTATTTTAAGGCAACAGGTACGGTATGTTCGTCCAGGCTCGCGTTTAGTGTGTTGAACTTATTAGATTTGTTATCGAGTGAGTGTTATAGGTAAAGTTATTGTGAATATTTAGATATATAGTTATCAAAGATTATATATCCCACTCACTTAACTTTCGTTTATACTAGTTCGGTCTTCTGTACAGGAACTGTAAGTTCACGCGAATGATCATTAGTTTTAGATACACCTATGTACGTTAGGCGCACCTCCGCAGCCAAGGCAACCAACGACTCGGGTACAAGCATCCAGGGGCGTAACGCGGCTGCTTCGTGCAAGCCGATCTATACGGGAATCCACCTGCGTCGTACCATCTGCGTTTCTAAGGAAGCAATGGAGCGGTTGCCGCTTTCCAATCCTGAAGGCTCGTTGATGGCATGCCCTTAGCCATACCGATCCTTGATGATGCCAGCTCAGCACTTTGAACCGGGGGATTTTACCTTCCGCAACCGATTTGGCCGAGCCGCATCTCAGGAAGTGGGATGCGGCGAGGAACGAGAAGCGCGATCAAATGAACCCATCATCGACCACACTAAACAAAGCTGGTATTTCAGCAATGCCTCTTCAGCTCTAACGTCGGACGCCGAGCCTAATCGTTCATTCTTAGTGTGTTGAACTTATTAGATTTGTTATCGAGTGAGTGTTATAGGTAAAGTTATTGTGAATATTTAGATATATAGTTATCAAAGATTATATATCGTAAAATTATATATTGAAAAGAATAATGAAAATTAATATTGCTGAGATACGGCATTACTTTTCTTTGGAAATAATAATCATAATGTCTCACAAGAGCGTTGACAAAGCCTGATTTTTTGAGATAATAAAGTTGTGTGCATAGGCACCTCTGAATCGAACATAATTAGTATCAAAGTTGTTCTTTCACTCTTATCAGTAAAAATATTTTAAACATATTTCGAAATATTATTTTGCAGCATTCTGTAATAATCTAAGTCTTCAGTGTCATTATGTACTGGGGCAGTGGTATAAGACAACATCATCACCACCAGGCTTGGTCTCTTCTGCTTCTAAAATTATTGAGTGAAATTATTATTTTCCATAATCAAAATTTTATTTATAAACTGTGAAGATAAAACTTCAATCTTCCAAATGTTTAACTTCTTTAAGGGTCTGCATAAGAGAATAAGCTCTTATGAACTTACTTCAATTCAATCTGTGCACTCACGATAATCCTAACAAAAATATTTTCTCGATTACAAAGTTTCTAGATTCCTTAATGTTATTTGTAGCGAAAATGGGTGGTGAATGAACGTTACCAGCCACTATTTGGTAGTGTTTGCACCATAACCTCAAAAATTTGTCGAAAATATTTATATTATATATTCAACAGAATTATATTCGATCTTCACATTTTCACTTGCTTATAGTAATATAACTAATATTAACGTATGTTTACATGTTAATATGAAGATTTAAAAGAACAATTCATAATTAATTTTGAATTATTTTGAAACTCAGGCAATAGAGAAAAATTACAATATGTTTATGAGAGTAACTGTTGAAAGAAGTAATTTAAATAACGTTTATGACTCTTTTGTACAACATATCGAAGTTAAAGTCTACATATTTATTACAAATATATTATATTTTGTAATTTCTACTATTGTAGCATTATTCAAGCGCTTTAGAACAAAATACTATTTCTAGCACATTTTCTTGTGGTTTTAACTGGTTTAAAGCTGAAATTAATTTGATAAATAGTAATTTGATAAATCTTGTAGATTATGGGGAGTTACCAGACCATACAAGTAGTTTAAGATTTTTTATTAGCGCACATGACTGTAGTGAATGTTAGACTCCACGGTAGGTCTAGAAAACATAACGCTCAATAATTTTCTAAAAATAGCAACAAAATGATCTTTTGTATGAAGACGAAAGTATTCTGTCTAATCATAGATAATCAATTTTAAATGTGTAGTTGTTACATATTTAATACAACGATAGATTTCAGCTGAGCCAACAAAGTTGAAAAATCAAAAGTTGTGTAAATCTAATGTTTCATGGGATAAAATTGTACTTATTCTCTCGCATATGATAATTATGATGTTTGTATGTTCTTAATCATGCATCAAACAATATTCTTATCATCACAAAATATTTCTTAAAGTACGTGAAGCAAATAAAAATTAAAACTTAACGAAACAACGCGGGCAATCAAATTTAATGATAGCATGGTCGATATTGACGAATTTTTCGGTTGCTGATAAATAGTTGGAGTAGTCTGAGATTGAGTTCAGGCTATCCTATTCATATGTGGAGTGTGTATATAAGTGCGTCTACGATTTATAATATTGAAAATCAACACTCCAAATGGAAAAATGGAATATATAGGAAATAAACATGCTTAAGAATGCGTTTAACTTGTTCCCAAGACCCCTAACGTACGAAAGTTAATCTGCAGAAAATTATTAAAATATATAATGGGCTTACAGGTGTGAATGAAATACCCAAATGCCCGAAACGCGTTTTTTACCAACCCTCTGTCTCACACCAAAGTTTCGATCACTGTTTGAAATTTACGAACAAATACACGGCGAAACCGGCAGTAAACAGAATTAGCCCTCCGAAAACGATCAATGAGTTTGTCCAAACGCTTAAATCCGTGTCCAATACAACATATTGTATTTAAGCTAACTCAGACGCGCTTTCTGAAAAGTAAATTATTTTGTCTTGTTCTTTCATTTTCATATTATTCTCTCTATCTTTATAGCACTTAGCTTTATCACCAACTATATTTTCACAGGAAATATTTACGTAAATAATAGGGTTAGAGTAATTAACGGTTTGCTGCACATTGTACAACTCAACTCTTTCGTACAACCCGTTGACGAATTTCATTGCAGTATAAGTCACTGTTGTTGTGACAACTGGTCTATCTTTGCACCTCTGCAACTCTTTGTTCCATACGGCTATCATCGAATATTACTAATGTAAATGGAACACGCGTTGATTAACGCACGTTCTCTTTAGTTCAACTGGCTTTGAAGTAAAGTCGAGTAAATACTTATCTGCTGCATCAAATATTTGAACAAAGAGTTAAGTCTAAGAGTTCGAAAATTAATCTGAATCTATTAGTTTTCGAATATCGGCTTTTGGTAAAGAAAACTGAACCAAAGGAAGAGCAGCGAAACTTTGTAAGCTCAGATTTTGCTTATATTTAATCGTTGTATCGCTTGAAGTTACCACCAAAGTTAAAATAATGGATGCCGCATTTTGTTTAATATACTGAGCAATTGCATATTTGGGGTCAGTGTTGCTAACGTCAAAACAAGGTATGCTATTTAAGTAGCCTGTTTTAAAAACGAGTCCGTTTTCGTTTATTGTTGAACGTGTATTAATGGAATCTAAATACTTGAATTAGTTGTCGCTAAATATGTACGTAGCCCTTGTTGTTATGCTTGCGGTTGTAGTTTTAACCAAATAATCCAGCGAAAGACGTATTGGCGTTGACACATTTGTTTACAAAGTTAGCACAAGCGCCTTGAGCGCGTCTCGTTCATCACTTGTATATTTTGTGTTTTCCGTTGCCGACTTTACGTCAATAAGATATCTTTTGATGTTGAGAAAGTTTTGGTTCCCATCTGCGTAATCTCCGGCTTTGGCGTAGATGTTTGCGTTTTCAATATACTTCACTGGGACTCTAAGCCACCTATTGTTTGTTTAGTACTCGAAGAATACTTTGTAGTTCGTTACGTCGCAGAATACCGGCTCTACTTCGAACGCAAACCACCAGTCTGGAAGAGAGAACGTGAATCTGGCCGATGAAAAACAAGAAGTTTGATTCGAAAGGACGTGGAAAACGTCTGAAACAGAACCGACAACCTCGTACTCTCCGTCCAATAGGACTGAGAACCCGCCATATTGAGCGTCCAAGGTAAGGTCGTATTCGGTTATGGTAGGTACCTGATACTAAATCTTGACTTCTTGGTTGAACTGGTACACGAAAGGAATCCCGAGACCAGTTGCTGGGATCTGTATTTTACTATTAGCCGCGGAATTGAGTAGGATTTTAGCAGTTGACGACTTTCCGTTCAGCACCTAACACATGTTGTCGGTCGGAATAAATTTGATGAGTGGGTTCGGGAGTAAGGTCAACGTTATTGTTCTGGTGAGTCTATTGCCGGTTATAGTAGACGCTGGCGAGAAACACTGCTTGAAGGATTTTTCCGCATAGGTTGATATAAATTTAAATATCATTATTGGAGGTGGTAATTACAAGTTCGCTTCCAGGTAGCGCAGTGATTAAATTGTGTAATAAAATAGTTTAGTGGATATATTTTGTTTGTCTATAACTGTTTATCATGCTCATATGTTATATACACACATTTTGCGTATTCAATTATAGAGTTTATTATTTAAACTCTGTATTCAATATTAAAATAAAATTAGAAAATAATTAAAAAAAATAATTTGTTGTTTGTTGTTTAATTACTGAGATTTATACACACAGAATAAACTCAAAATGTAATTTTCATTTCTAAATCTGATCAAAATAATAGGTAACGATAAATCGTCCTTGGTGCATAATATTTGTCGGATAATTCATATTAGACTCATTTACTAACAAATACGGCTCCAATTATCTCAAAATTCTTAGTAAATATTTTATCAATTTGTGAGAAAGATATCGTTTAAAATTGAAAGAGTATTTAAAAGTTGATTAAATACTCTTATCTGGTCAATAAAAAGCTAACCTTGCTTATTTTATCTAAGAAGTATCCTATTTGCATCTATTTGAAGTTAAATACAATGATAATTTTGCAAATCTCATAATTGATAAATTCTATTTATTTGTGTTAATTTATTACCACTCCTGATACACGAAATTCACATTAGTGTATGTGGAAATACCATGAATCTAACGACTAATGATATAAATAGTGACTAAATACCGATATAAGATTATATACGTCCTTCAATAATATTGATATGCAAGGCATAGCTATATTGCTGAAAAATAATGCTGAAAAAATATTGCTGAAACCCTTAACTCGGCAAGTAGTGAAGCCGCTATATTTACCAAAACATCGAAATATAGCAGTCATTCGAGCTTCCAATTCCACTTCCGATTTCAAAATGAGCAGGACTAGACCAACCTTAGTTTAACAAGCAGAGCTCGAAGAAGGATTCGTGCATATGCTCAACTAGATATGCTAAACAAACATAATTAATTTGCAAGAGGCGGTGTATTTCTTCAAAGATCTTTCCTACCCGATTAAACGTCAGTTTGACTGGAAACAACTGGACAACACCATCGGTTTCGGGTATGAAAGAAAAACGTACTCATACAAGTATATCAACGATGTCGTCTTTGAAAGGTTCTGCAATAAGTGGACGGAAGAGACTAAAAGTAAGGCCAAATAGTTCGCGTTGAAAGAAATCAATCGTAGAAGAGAACTGCTATAGACGGCGAACAGTGACAAAGCAGCATTTGAGTTGTGCAAGGACATCAAGAAGCTCACACTCGACCACTTTGGAGATTTTAAAATGGAAGTAGTTGTTGGAAGCTCGAAGACGATGAACGACATGTTGCGCCACTACATTAAGGATATGTCCGCTTTAGTTCGTAGAGAAGACTAAAGATAGCCACATCCTCCCGTAAACATTTAAATGGAGCAACATGAGAATACGACGGGATAGACTGATGTTGACGGTGATAATATAAACAAGCTAGATTGGAACGTTTCATTATCTCCAGAATTTTGTTTGCTAGATTCGGAAGTGAACTTGGGGTCAACTCAGCTAGTTGAACTCAATGAGAACAAAGTATTCGGAGATGTCTGTGACGAATTGTCATTTTGCTGCCTTTACGTCTAATGAGTTTTTCGTCTAAGTATACTTTTATTTATTTATTCTCACTTAACTGCAATAAATAATTGATTAAATGATAATGAATGTTTTTCAACATATATAGCCTTAAATATTATACTATTCAATGACTTAATTGTTTTTAAATGTTATCTTTTAATCAATGATCGAAAATAGTTCATTACTTTACATCGAAATGTTAATATCTGTCATGTTATTCAGTTCTATTTTTGATGGGAATTTTTGAATAAACTGCATAATTGATATAAATTTTTCATTTTAAGTGGTTAAATTTGAATTACATTTAAGTATACTTATTTTAAACGAGTACTGAGATTATAAAAGATAAAATTGATAACGTTTGATAAATTCGTTAAACACTGTGATTAAAATTGAATTATTAAGATATAGCCACTTCATAAATCAATGAATGATGATGAGTATAATAAAGTATATGCCTCACTTGATGTTAACTGTATCCATTGTTTTAATATTGAAGATAATATGTTAATTCCTGGGAAACTTAAGCTAAGACATAAATTTATAACTTTTACATATTAGAAATATGATGAAAGTAAATAAGACTTTGTGTAAGAACAAATAACGATTTAACCCGAGTTTATAAGCGTTATTTACAGTTAAAAGAGTTCGCTGTCGATATATGATTTTCTACTGTCGTTGTCTTCAGACAAAATAGAACATGTTTTGAACTGCGCTCATCTTGTAAAAAGCGGGAGACAAATTTAGACTTTGGATTTGGAGTAAGTAAAGTTATTTGCATCATCCACTGCAGAAATACTTAAATTTTGTGATTCTTCCTCTACTGTTGTATTGCAAACATATTAAAACTTGAAATTTCGTTTCGTGACTCAGTTTGCAATAGAGGTTGTAGAACATTTGAAATTATTTCTAAATATTCGTGAAGTTGTAACTTCTGGCAGCGAAGACTTTGATTATACTGTGATCCGCGAAGAAAAGTAGAAAACGTCTAATAACCTAATAATTCGAAATGCAGTAACATTTTAGAAAAAGGTGTCATAAACAAAGAAAATTCTAAAAGGACTTGAACAAATTAATCACTTGAAAGAACTGAAATAAAAAGAAATTTTGATGTTTGAAAAGTAGAAACTGTACCAAAGCTTCAATAAGCTGACGAATTTTAGTTAGTAAAACTTGACCCCGCTCAGTTAGTGTGGAACACATTTACCAGATATATTGGTTCCTACTGACGACCCACTTGGATTCGATATCGCAATAGTGCTCCGCATCAATTTCAAACAGAGTTGTACTCTAACTGATCACTTCTTAGGCAGAAAAAGTTAGATTTTGTCTGATTAGTATTTGAATTAACTCTATAATATTCTACCTAAAATGTTGTCTCAGTTTAAGATGCTTGTCCAGTATACCTCAGCATTCGACGGCCGCCATTTGCAAAATTTATACAACTCGTACAGATTCCAGAGAACAGATATAACTAACAAGGAAATGTATAACAATCACCTAGATTTGGGCAAGTTAAAACTTTCTCAAACCTAGATAATTATAATACGAGCCAATGATTAGGTTTTTGGCGTCATATTCACAGGATAACTAGCTTCGATTCAGGGTGGTTTGAATTACGGCTCTTCTATTTTCAATTTATAATCAGGTCATAAGTGGAGCGCGGTGAACGAATACATTCTTAAGAGATGTGATAGACTCGTGGTTGGAGTGTCTGGTTCCGCTATCGTTTTGTAAAACGATTTAATGGCAGTTTAAACTAGTTCTTCCGAGTCATACGATTCACCAGAACTATTTTAAGGCAACAGGTACGGTATGTTCGTCCAGGCTCGCGTTTAGTGTGTTGAACTTATTAGATTTGTTATCGAGTGAGTGTTATAGGTAAAGTTATTGTGAATATTTAGATATATAGTTATCAAAGATTATATATCGTAAAATTATATATTGAAAAGAATAATGAAAATTAATATTGCTGAGATACGGCATTACTTTTCTTTGGAAATAATAATCATAATGTCTCACACCAAAGTTTCGATCACTGTTTGAAATTTACGAACAAATACACGGCGAAACCGGCAGTAAACAGAATTAGCCCTCCGAAAACGATCAATGAGTTTGTCCAAACGCTTAAATCCGTGTCCAATACAACATATTGTATTTAAGCTAACTCAGACGCGCTTTCTGAAAAGTAAATTATTTTGTCTTGTTCTTTCATTTTCATATTATTCTCTCTATCTTTATAGCACTTAGCTTTATCACCAACTATATTTTCACAGGAAATATTTACGTAAATAATAGGGTTAGAGTAATTAACGGTTTGCTGCACATTGTACAACTCAACTCTTTCGTACAACCCGTTGACGAATTTCATTGCAGTATAAGTCACTGTTGTTGTGACAACTGGTCTATCTTTGCACCTCTGCAACTCTTTGTTCCATACGGCTATCATCGAATATTATTAATTTAGATGAAACACGCGTTGATTAACGCATCTTCTCTTTAGTTCAACTTGCTTTGAAGTAAAGTCTAGCAAATATTTGTCCGCTGCATCAAATATTTGAACAAATAGTTAAGTTTAAGAGTTCGAAAATAAATCTGAGTCTATTAGTTATCGAATATCGGCTTTTGGTAAAGAAAACTGAACCAAAGGAAGAGCAGCGAAACTCTGTAAGCTCAAATTTTGCTTATATTTAATCGTTGTATCGCTTGAAGTTACCACCAAGGTTAAAATAATGTACGCTGCATTTTGTTTAATATACTGAGCCATTGCATATTTTGGGTCAGTGCTGCTAACTTCAAAACAAGGTATGCTATTCTAGTAGCCTGTTTTAAAAACGAGTCCGTTTTCGTTTATTGTTGAACGTGTATTAATAGAATCTAAACACTTGAATTGGTTGTCGCTAAATATGTACGAAGCCCTTGTTGTTATACTTGCGGTTGTAGTTTTAACCAAATAGTCCAGTGAAAGACGTATTGGCGTTGATACATTTGTTTACAAAGTTAACACAAGCGCCTTGAGCGCGTCTCGTTCATCACTTGTATATTTTGTGTTTTCCGTTGCCGACTTTACGTCAATAAGATATCTTTTGATGTTGAGAAAGTTTTGGTTCCCAGCTGCGTAATCTCCGGCTTTGGCGTAGATGTTTGCGTTTTCAATATACTTCACTGGGACTCTAAGCCACCTATTGTTTGTTTAGTACTCGAAGAATACTTTGTAGTTCGTTACGTCGCAGAATACCGGCTCTACTTCGAACGCAAACCACCAGTCTGGAAGAGAGAACGTGAATCTGGCCGATGAAAAACAAGAAGTTTGATTCGAAAGGACGTGGAAAACGTCTGAAACAGAACCGATAACCTCATACTCCCCGTCCAAAAGGACTGAGAACCCGCCATATTGAGCGTCCAAGGTAAGGTCGTATTCGGTTATGGTAGGTATCTGATACTAAATCTTGACTTCTTGGTTGAACTGGTACACAAAAGGAATCCCGAGACCAGTTGCTGGGATCTGAATTTTGCCATTAGCCGCGGAATTGAGCAGGATTTTAGCAGTTGACGACTTTCCGTTCAGCACCTAACACATGTTGTCGGTCGGAATAAATTTGATGAGCGGGTTCGGTAGTAAGGTCAGCGTTATCGTTCTGGTGAGTCTATTACCGGTTATAGTCGACGCCGGCGAGAAACACTGCTTGAAGGATTTTTCCGCATATGTTGATATAAATATAAATATCATTATTGGAGGTGGCAATTACAACTTCGCTTCCAGGTAGCACAGTGATTAAATTGTGTAATAAAATAGTTTAGTGGATATATTTTGTTTGTCTATAACTGTTTATCATACTCATATGTTTATATATACACGTTTTGCGTATTCAATGAGTTTATAATATAAACTCAGTTATTTGTTATTAACTTCACATTCAATATTATTAGAAAATGATTGAAAAAATAATTTGTTGTTTGTTGTTTAATTACTGAATTTTATACACACAGTATTGATAGAAATTCAAAAATGTAATATTCATTTCTAAATCTGATCTTAATAATAGATAACGATAAATCATCCTTGGTGCATAATATTTGTCTGATAATTCATCTTTAACTCGTTTACGAACACATACGGCTCTAATAATCCCCAAATTCTCATTAAATATATTATCAATTTGTGAGAAAGATATCGTTTAAAATTGAACAAGTATAAAAACTTAATAACAAACTCTTATTTGGTCAATACAAAGCTAACAGTGTGATAATTTTGTAAATCTCAAAATTTAATAAAATATAATTATTTGCGTTAATTAATTACCACTCCTGATACACGAAATTCATGTTAATGTATGTGGAAATACTATGAATCTAACGACTAATAATACAAATAGTGACTAAATACCGATATAAGATTATATACGTCCTTCAGTAATATTGCTATGCCTTGCATATGAATATTGCTGAAAAAACATTGCTGAAAAAATATTGCTGAAACCCTTAACTCGGTAAGTAGTGAAGCCGCTACATTAACCAAAACATCGAAATATATCAGTCATTCGAGCTTCCAATTCCACTTCCGATTTCAAAATGAGCAGAACTAGACCAACCTTAGTTTAACAAGCGGAGCTCGAAGAAGGATTTGTGCATATGCTCAACTAGATATGCTAAACAAACATAATTAATTTGCAAGAGGCGGTGTATTTCTTCAAAGATCTTTCCTACCCGATTAAACGTCAGTTTGATTGGAAACAGCTTGACAACATCATCGGTTTTGGGTATGAAAGAAAAACGTACTCATATAAGTATATCAACAATGTCGTCTTTGAAAGGTTCTTTGATAAGTGGACGGAAGAGACTAAAAGTAAGGCCAAATAGTTCGCGTTGAAAGAAATCAATCGTAGAAGAGAACTGCTATAGACAGCGACCAGTGACAAAGCTGCATTTGAGTTGTGCAAGGACATCAAGAAGCTCACACTCGACCACTTTGGAGATTTTAAAATGGAAGTAGTTGTTGGAAGCTCGAAGACGATGAACGACATGTTGCGCCACTACATTAAGGATATGTCCGCTTTAGTTCGTAGAGAAGACTAAAGATAGCCACATCCTCCCGTAAACATTTAAATGGAGCAACATGAGAATACGACGGGATAGACTGATGTTGACGGTGATAATATAAACAAGCTAGATTGGAACGTTTCATTATCTCCAGAATTTTGTTTGCTAGATTCGGAAGTGAACTTGGGGTCAACTCAGCTAGTTGAACTCAATGAGAACAAAGTATTCGGAGATGTCTGTGACGAATTGTCATTTTGCTGCCTTTACGTCTAATGAGTTTTTCGTCTAAGTATACTTTTATTTATTTATTCTCACTTAACTGCAATAAATAATTGATTAAATGATAATGAATGTTTTTCAACATATATAGCCTTAAATATTATACTATTCAATGACTTAATTGTTTTTAAATGTTATCTTTTAATCAATGATCGAAAATAGTTCATTACTTTACATCGAAATGTTAATATCTGTCATGTTATTCAGTTCTATTTTTGATGGGAATTTTTGAATAAACTGCATAATTGATATAAATTTTTCATTTTAAGTGGTTAAATTTGAATTACATTTAAGTATACTTATTTTAAACGAGTACTGAGATTATAAAAGATAAAATTGATAACGTTTGATAAATTCGTTAAACACTGTGATTAAAATTGAATTATTAAGATATAGCCACTTCATAAATCAATGAATGATGATGAGTATAATAAAGTATATGCCTCACTTGATGTTAACTGTATCCATTGTTTTAATATTGAAGATAATATGTTAATTCCTGGGAAACTTAAGCTAAGACATAAATTTATAACTTTTACATATTAGAAATATGATGAAAGTAAATAAGACTTTGTGTAAGAACAAATAACGATTTAACCCGAGTTTATAAGCGTTATTTACAGTTAAAAGAGTTCGCTGTCGATTTATGATTTTCTACTGTCGTTGTCTTCAGACAAAATAGAACATGTTTTGAACTGCGCTCATCTTGTAAAAAGCGGGAGACAAATTTAGACTTTGGATTTGGAGTAAGTAAAGTTATTTGCATCATCCACTGCAGAAATACTTAAATTTTGTGATTCTTCCTCTACTGTTGTATTGCAAACATATTAAAACTTGAAATTTCGTTTTGTGACTCAGTTTGCAACAGAGGTTATAGAACATTTGAAATTATTTCTAAATATTCGTGAAGTAATAACTTCTGGCAGCGAAGACTTTGATTATACTGTGATCCGCGGAAAAAAGTAGAAAACATCTAATGACCTAATAATTCGAAATGCAGTAACATTTTAGAAAAAGGTGTCTTAAACAAAGAAAGTTCTAAAAGGACTTGAACAAATTAATCAATTGATAGAACTGAAGTAAAAAGAAATTTTGAGGCTTGAAAAGTAGAAACTATACCAAAACTTCAATAAGCTGACAAATTTTAGTTAGTAAAACTTGACTCCGCTCAGTTAGTGCGGGGCACATCTACCAGATATATTGGTTCCTACTGACGACCCGCTTGGATTCGATATCGCAATAGTGCTTCGCATCAATTTCAAATAGAGTTTTACTCTAACTGATCACTTCTTAGGCAGAAAAAGTTAGATTTTATCTGATGAATATTTGAATTAACTCTACAATATTCTACCTAAAATGTTGTCTCAGTTTAAGATGCTTGTCCAGTATACCTCAGCATTCGACGGTCGTCATTTGCAAAATTTATATAACTCGTATGGATTCCAGAGAACAGATATAACTAATAAGGAAATGTATAACAATCACCTTGAGTTGAGCTAGTTAAAACTTTCTCAAACCTAGATAATTATAATACGAGCCAATGATTAGGTTTTTGGCGTCATATTCACAGGATAACTCGCTTCGATTCAGGGAGGTTTGAATTACGGCTCTTCTATTTTCAATTTATAATCAGGTCATAAGTGGAGCGCAGTGAACGAATACATTCTTAAGAGATGCGATAGACTCGTGGTTGGAGTGTCTGGTTCAGCTATCGTTTTGTAAAGCGATTTAATGGCAGTTTAAACTAGTTTTTCCGAGTCATACAATTCACCAGAACTATTTTAAGGCGACAGGTACGGTATGTTCGTTCAAGCTCACATTTAGTGTGTTGAACTTATTAGATTTGTAATCGAGTGAGTGTTATAGGTAAAGTTATTGTGCACATTTAGAAATATAGTTATCAAAGATTATATATCGTAAAATTATATATCGAAAAGAATACTGCAAATTAATATTGCTGAGATACGGCGTTATTTATTTCTTTGGAAATAGTAATCATAATGCCTCACACCAAAGTTTAGATCACTGTTTGAAATTTACGAACAAATATACAGCGAAACCAGCAGTGAACAGAATTAGCCCTCCAAAAACGATCAACGAGTTTGTCCAGACGCTTAGATCCGTGTCCAATACAACGTATTGTATTTAAGCTAACTCGGATGCGCTTTCTGAAAAGTAAATTATTTTATCTCGTTCTTTCGTTTTCATATTATTCTCTCTATCTTTATAGCATTTATCTTTATCGCCAACTATATTTTCACAGGAAATATTTACGTAAATAATAGGGTTAGAGTAATTAACAGTTTGCTGCACATTGTACAACTCAACTCTTTCGTACAAACCGTTGATGAATTTCATTGCAGTATAAGTCACTGTTGTTGTGACAACTGGTCTATCTTTGCACCTCTGCAACTCTTTGTTCCATACGGCTATCATCGAATATTACTAATGTAAATGGAACACGCGTTGATTAACGCACGTTCTCTTTAGTTCAACTGGCTTTGAAGTAAAGTCGAGTAAATACTTATCTGCTGCATCAAATATTTGAACAAAGAGTTAAGTCTAAGAGTTCGAAAATTAATCTGAATCTATTAGTTTTCGAATATCGGCTTTTGGTAAAGAAAACTGAACCAAAGGAAGAGCAGCGAAACTTTGTAAGCTCAAATTTTGCTTATATTTAATCGTTGTATCGCTTGAAGTTACCACCAAAGTTAAAATAATGGATGCCGCATTTTGTTTAATATACTGAGCAATTGCATATTTGGGGTCAGTGTTGCTAACGTCAAAACAAGGTATGCTATTTAAGTAGCCTGTTTTAAAAACGAGTCCGTTTTCGTTTATTGTTGAACGTGTATTAATGGAATCTAAACACTTGAATTAGTTGTCGCTAAATATGTACGTAGCCCTTGTTGTTATGCTTGCGGTTGTAGTTTTAACCAAATAATCCAGCGAAAGACGTATTGGCGTTGACACATTTGTTTACAAAGTTAGCACAAGCGCCTTGAGCGCGTCTCGTTCATCACTTGTATATTTTGTGTTTTCCGTTGCCGACTTTACGTCAATAAGATATCTTTTGATGTTGAGAAAGTTTTGGTTCCCATCTGCGTAATCTCCGGCTTTGGCGTAGATGTTTGCGTTTTCAATATACTTCACTGGGACTCTAAGCCACCTATTGTTTGTTTAGTACTCGAAGAATACTTTGTAGTTCGTTACGTCGCAGAATACCGGCTCTACTTCGAACGCAAACCACCAGTCTGGAAGAGAGAACGTGAATCTGGCCGATGAAAAACAAGAAGTTTGATTCGAAAGGACGTGGAAAACGTCTGAAACAGAACCGACAACCTCGTACTCTCCGTCCAATAGGACTGAGAACCCGCCATATTGAGCGTCCAAGGTAAGGTCGTATTCGGTTATGGTAGGTACCTGATACTAAATCTTGACTTCTTGGTTGAACTGGTACACGAAAGGAATCCCGAGACCAGTTGCTGGGATCTGTATTTTACCATTAGCCGCGGAATTGAGTAGGATTTTAGCAGTTGACGACTTTCCGTTCAGCACCTAACACATGTTGTCGGTCGGAATAAATTTGATGAGTGGGTTCGGGAGTAAGGTCAACGTTATTGTTCTGGTGAGTCTATTGCCGGTTATAGTAGACGCTGGCGAGAAACACTGCTTGAAGGATTTTTCTGCATAGGTTGATATAAATATAAATATCATTATTGGAGGTGGTAATTACAAGTTCGCTTCCAGGTAGCGCAGTGATTAAATTGTGTGATAAAAATATTTTGGTTGCAAGTCAAATTTTGAAATGTTAAAAATTATGATATATTGCTAATATTGTATTAAAACTAATATACCAAACATTTAGTGTCAAATTTTCATAATAACACACATAAATGAATTAAAATATAGTTTACTAATTCGATGCTGCATGTTTTATAATAATTATGCATATTCAAAATTTAAATGTAACATTAAATTAGTGTACAAAAATATGCAATATACTTGTGTATGTTGTATACTTAGTTATTATGATAATTTGGTATGCAAAATATAAATAATTTAAGGTAATTATTAAATTATCAATATTCATTCTTCTTTCATAACAATTATATATCGATATATATCGGCTCGTTATATTTCTCAAGATTTAGTCTTTCTTAAGATTTTGTCAGGTTTTTTCTTTGTGGACGTGTCCTCCAGTTTATTGTTGCCTTTTTCTGCTGTTTGCGTGGACTTCTTTTTAGTCTTTGTCTTGTGGGCTTTTTCAAAGTTTTTCAGTGTTTATTTAGGCTTTGCAGGGACTTCTTTGATTGGAGATTGTGTGGCTACCTTTATCATTCCTTTTTCGTGAAGGTAACCAAAGATTTTCCCGTAGTTGTCAGTGCGTTTGAATTAAACATCACTGTCTGCTAGGCAAAGCGGTTGGTACTGGTTTTCTAGACATCGATTTCGCTATGTTTTTCGCCCCATTGGACTACTTTCTTTCTATACATAAGCTCGGCTCGATGTGTTTGAGAGGTACTTATCATGTAGCCTATCTCTTCATAAAGCGTCTCGAAATTATCTCGGAGTTCTTCCAAGAATTATCTCGGCTTTTAATGATTGGTGAGATTCTTACTGATTATATATTTCCAAAAAATACTTTAACTGAGAGAAGTTGTTAAAACGAGTTGGAAACAAAGTTATCTGAGTTCTGGAAGGAGATAAATGAACAAAAAGCATTACACAGTATTGTAATGCTTTTTTCAAATAGATATGATGTTAACCCAAGAATATTCTAACTGAATTAGATAGATTTTAAGTTATTTCATACATTTGCAAAAATATTATGTTAAGTGCGCAATATTAAGGGGACAACGACGTACACTTATCATGTATTATCTGTATCAGTAGTGTATAAGTAAACTACACTCAAAAAATACAGCAACTCACTTAATAATTGGTCAAACGTAAACTTTGTCTATGAAATATTTAAAATAGTACACAATCTATTTTTAGATTGTGAGTCATTTAACACTGATCTGTGATAAAAGATTTACATCATTAAAAATAGACGCATTATATATAATTTTAATCTCACTTCAAACCAAGAATGAACTCTCAACTAAAATTGCAGTGCATTCCCCATGAGCAAGTTCTAACACCAACACCATACAAAATTGAATAACACCCATACCAACAACCTGATTTTAATAAATCGTATTCTAGCGATTCTTATCTAAAGTCCAAACCGGATAATCTAACAATATCATGGAGTTCAGATGTAATATCGGAAGAAAATTTGATTGGTCGTAAATATAAGTGATTATTATTATAACATACGTCTTCGTCAAGGTTTCTAATTATTCTCATATGACGTAATATCTATAAATCTCGTCACTTTAAAATTATTATCATTTAATACGTTTGTGATTCGAGGGGCTCACTGTAAGTGTTAATACTATACATTCGAATTGTATCGTAAACCTATTTAATTTTAACGTTCTGACAACTACAAGAAAATATTTTTTAAGTAACTGTATATTTTATATTATTATTTATTTATTATTTTATTACTACATAACCTTGTTTGTAAGGAAGTAGCCTATTTGCTAATAAGGGAGTTACCATTTTCATCTCCCTTATAAGCAAAAATGAATTCAAAATGAATTCAAAAATGTATCTTTGGAAAATGTTAAATTTGAATGATTTATGGTTAAAAAACGGGGTTAAAACGTATAATATTTGTCACTTGCTTATATGGGAGTTTTGCATCATGTAACTCCCATATATGTTCAAAGTTATCCGTTTGAAATTTTTATTTGCTCCAAGAGCACCACGTTAATAGTGAATGCTCAATATTTTGACCGTGGTAATATAAAGTCATCGATCAGTTTTTTAACACCCTTATAAACGATGTGATACTTTTTTTTTGCATACCACGTTAACTCCCTTATAAGCGAGTTGACTTACTCCCTTATAAGCGAAATAGGACCTCCCTTACAAGCAAGGTAATGTAGTACAACAACAAAAAATAAACTGACCTCATTGAGAAATCGTTTGGTTCATCTGTTCGAAGAGTTGAGCCGCGGAAAACGTGAACTGCAAATGATTTTTATAATTAAGAACTGCGTTTATTTTTTGTTAGAACGAGTTTAAAACCGTTTAAAGGGTTTTGCGTTTATTATTGAATAATCTTAGTTGAATATTTGGGTCTTCAATGTGACTGAATTTTAAAGCCCTACAGCGTTCTTCTTTCAACGGATTTGCCTAATGAGGAATACCAAAACACCTAAAACCGTATTCGTTAACGTTATTAAAATTTTTGTGCTTCTCAAGTGATGAAAAGTCGCTTATTAGATTACACTCAGCTCCTAATTATTATAAGTTCTTCATCTAATTAAGATGCGTGCCTAGATACACGATTTTATTAGATTCAATATTTAGAGTTTCTAGATTCTAGAGCGGCCTCAAAACACAGATAGAAACTAAATCGCAATTATTTAAATTTAAATAAGTCAGACCCTTCAAATACTGCAATCCAGTTATGTTAATGTTTGAACAATATGAAAGATTTAAAGAGCGCAAATTGATTAGAGGCTTTAAAGCACATACTTGACTAAGTCCACAATAACTTAGATCTAATTATACGAGGCCAACCAAACTGCTCAGTGGAGCTATGTCTAGTTACTCGTTATCACTGATATATAATTCTTAAAGATTTACCAACAGACTTAATGAATCTATGTTTTACAATAAATTGGAAGAAACATCAAGAACCTATAGATTAACTAACTATACTATTTAATCAATGTTTTTCATTTCACATTATCTCATGGTCAAATTAGTAAGACTTATAACACTATGAATATGAGTTAAATCAACATTATTACCTGAAACAATCAGATTTCGGAGTTTCTTGAACTTGACTAGATTAAAAAGCTAATCGTTATCCAAGTTATTACCTAGTAACACCAAAACTTCAAGATTTTCGAGTTCCAAATCGTCAACATTCAAATTTAATTTTCTATGTAGAGATTCATCATCCATAAAATTTAACATGGTTAATTCTTTTATCATGTTATTTCTTAATTGTACAATCATTCCATTACTAATATGAATGTTCAAAGTTAAAATATCAAATTTTTCAAGAAATTGCAGGTTTGTAACATCTGGAGCTCCTTAAAACGCATTACCAATATATAAGTTTCCATCTTTAATTTTTAGTTTATACTTGCGAGTCATTTTGGTATCGTATCGCTTATTTGGAGTATTTTAATTTTTTTCAGTCATTTGATAAGTTTAGAAGTGGTTCAATAACAATTTACAGGTGTAATTTATTACACATATTATGAATCTAATCGCAACATCTTTGGTTAATCATTATCTCTAAAGAGTGAGCGATTTTTAAAAACATTCTTTACGAAATATGAAGACATCACACCGTAAATTACGTCTATACTTTACGAAATATAACATAGCAGGAAGGAATAATTAAATAATTATAAGGATAGATTCTATAAATTTAATATATTGGCTCAATAACATCCACTCAATAATCAATTACTTTAACCTTTGTATTGTTGATGAGATATTTTAGCTGAATATAAAGAAAGACATCACACCGTAAATTATGTCTATACTGGTCCCTTTTTCTCTGATCATCACATTTCGTTAGCTGAATCACATTTCACTCCTTTTTAGATATAACGTGTCCATATCAAAATACTCAGTTGTTAAAATATTAAATAAGTATTAATTCAATTTACTCTGAATCTATCTCTGTGAATACACAGCCATTCTTTATTCATTTAGCGTCACTATTCGCCTTGCAACCGAATACAAAACAAACTTTCTCCACTCCCAAATAAGAACTTTGATTTGATCTCCAAGCGCACAGTCTCAAAAGCTCTTGAATCGCCCATCTTTAATAAGAAGAAAACAGCGATTTCGAGCCCGAATAGTTTAACGAACGGCCTAAAACGGAGCCCACACCACCTAGTTTACTTTGATTAGGAGCAAAATGATCAATTCTCTGCCGATGAATTCTTAGAAGAGGTAAAAGTTGTTAAAAACGAGAGCAAACCAAAAATGATCGTTTAGAACGAAATTGAACCGGCGGACGAATTCCTGGTTATATTTAGAAATGATGAATGAAATATTGTGGTTTATTTATAGAAATAATTCGTGGTTTGTTATAATTGGTTGAATAAAAACCTAACTTGAATAAAAATATACTTTTCGTGTAAGCTAAAAATAATTATGCTAATTTGGTATGGGACGGTGTTGTTGGGAAATAAGTACAATGATGTTGCACATATAAACAAGTCTAACAACACCAACTTTTTTGAGATTTATATTGAAACAATTTCAATTTATTAATATTATTTGCTTATATATAAATGAAATTAAAAAGAACATCTCAAATAATAACATCTCAACAGTAACAAGTAATTATATTAGACTAATTATATTAGACGATTGAAAACTTTGATATTAGGATCACCTAAATTAGTTCAAATAATCAAAAATATCTTAATAAATAAAATATCATATATACACATTATAATAACCATTATAATAGCCCGTTTGAAAGTGGAAACACTGGTGTGCGAGAGCCAATGTTTTGCTTTCGAAAGTCTCAATGAAGTCTGTTTGTCCGTCTCGAGGAAGTGAAATGAATATACACATTATAATAATACATTATATATTAATAATACATTATAATACAGTACTTTAGATCATTAGTAGTATTATAAAGCTTAATAAAACTTAATATAATAAAATATTTTGTAAAACCTCGCTTACTTCTTGATCAGTTTTGCATCGAACTTGTATTATTGAATCTTAGACAGTTTCTTCTTTTCGTCAACAACTGCGTGAACGGGACACTTCTAAAAACAGGCGTAACACCCAACGCATTTCTCTTGTTCAGTGAAAATAGCTCTCTTGTTTTCAAGTGTTAAAATTCCACTAGGGCAGTTCCTCACGCACGTTCCGCACACAACACACAAATATTGAGTTAAATTGAGGAGGCAGGTAGGGATGCTTGTTTAGACGAAACACATATAGTGGACACTGTTTGATTTTCGAACACAACCTCTAATATATATTATTGCTGGGTCTTTACTGAGTGGGCATAAATGACGGGTCGAGCCCGTTTTGAAAGTGGAAACACTGGCGTGCGAGAGCCTATGTTTGCTTTCGAAAGTCTCACAGTCGTTCGTTTGTGCCGTCTCGAGGAAGTGAAATGAATATATATCTCTTTCGGATGGAGTGAAAGTATAAGCCAAATCTCATATCTCAAAAATTGTTTTAAATTGGGGAAACGCGAGCTTATAGTCTAAGCCGTGAACGAAATAAGTAAAAGTTTATAGTAACTCCTCAATTATCAGAAAATATTTATAGTTATTATCTTTCTCCGAATCGCATAACAAAATTGATGCTATCATTATAAATCCTCCTGTAATTATCAGATGCAAAAGTTGTTATGATTTCCAGAGTATCTCTGGATGTGCACCAACAATTGAGATTGAGTTCCAAAGCGTCCGCTTCAAGCTTCAGAATTTGAGTTTTCTAATTTTACAAGAAATTCAGTTTGCTTTCTCAGGACAAACTATTCATTACCCACATATAATTTTATCTGGTTAGCTTTACATTTCGTCAGCGACTCTGCAGCTACCTAATTTTACCCGTAACTCTTAATAGTTAAGATATCATACATGTAAATTGCTCCGAATTAAACTTTAGATGTCTAATTGAGTATTTCAACCATCAAATCGAGTGTTCGGTTTTTCAGTGATATACTGTTCATAAGAAGTTATGCGAATTCTATAACTCGTTTTCCATCTGTGGTGTGGTGCTCTCGCTCTATTTCCGCCATGGTGACGCCCACAGTGTTTTAAATCGATATTCTAAAGTATTAAAATGTATGCTTTAGCTCATCTTTGGACCCCCTAGATATAAAGAGATATATACAGTAATATTTTCAAACTTTTTTTAGAATTTAGGAGTGAAATTTTATAGATGTAACGTATTATGTACCCTTCGAAATATTAAAGTAAAATAATTTCATTTTTTATATTTCTTCATACTCCATTTTTACAAGCTGATTTTGACCTTATTTTGATATTCACTGCTACTAGGAATAATCTACAATAGGTTTGGCTTGTTTTTCATAGTAGTATTTCATGAGTTGTATATGATCATCTACGTCGCTCTGCATTTCTGTAAAATATCGAAATTTTCATATTTTTAAGATATTTTTAAGATATAATCTTAGTTAGGCCTAAACTATCAGAGGAAGAAACTAGAAAAATTAACTACCGCAATAATAACTTGGTTGCTAAATTATAAGCCCCAATTTAATTCAAGTAAAATATGATATTTGCTTCTAAAATTTCAGAGATTCTTGAAAATTCTAATAAATTTTCAAATCTCAATACTATTTCTATCAATGATTGATCCATTTTCCACAATTTTTCCTGGAGTGCCGAGAATTGGCCTCGAAGTTTTGAAATGAAACTTTAATATCTTTTCTTAAGTTAATTTCGGCAAAATTTTGAAATATTCATAAGTTCTGGATGCCTCCTCCTTCGTCGTCGGCACACTTACATACAACTTCGTCGGCAACAAAAACAACCTTACATATCCTCTGAACACCACACTGACTATCACACTTATATTAACATCCCTGGAAGTGCGGGCTATATATATTCATCATACAAACAACTTACATAAGCCTCCTTCATCACTTCGTTCTTCAGTCGGCATCAAAGGCAACTTCGTAGGCTTTATTCAAAGGTGGGCTTGGAGTGAGGAGGCTGATGTGAGCGAGTATGAGAAGCTGTATGAGAGTGGATATCTCGAGAGTTATATTTACAGTTTTTAATTCCATCATAACAATATGTCATCACTTAAGGAGATTCATCATTGGATTGGAAAGCGGCAATCGCTCCATTGCTTCCTTAGAAACGCAGATGGTACGACGCAGGTGGATTCCCGTATAGGTCGGCTTGCACGAAGCAGCCGCGTTACGCCCCTGGATGCTTGTACCCGAGTCGTTGGTTGCCTTAGCTGCGGAGCGCCTAACGTACATAGGTGTATCTAAAACAAATGATCATTCGCGTGAACTTACAGTTCCTGTACAGAAGACTGAACTAGTATAAACGAAAGTTAAATGAGTGGGATATATATAATTCAAAATTACATTGTTGTATAAAAATATACAATTTCAATCATAATCTTAATTATAATTATAATATAAAGCGGTATACTAAATCAGTAAAATAGATTAGAAACATCATTTGTAGCTATCTATGTTAAAACTTACAATATAATAATTATAAAACGAATCACTTAAAATCATCATTATAAAATGAAAATTCTTATAATTTAATCTTGTTTGTTAAATGACAATTATCATGATAAAAAGTAAAATATCATATATCATTGACATAATATTAAAATATAATTGATACAGTAATTTTTCAGAAAGTATACTTAACTAACAGTCTTCATAAATAATAATATTATTTAATAACCCATTTAATAACAATATACATGTATATATTTATTTATACATAAATAAGAATTTTAACTTGAATAAATAAGTATACTTAACTAATATAATCAAAATTTAAATATTATTATATTATATCTACAAAATTTAAAATATGTTTCAACTTCCACTTCTTAAATTAATGGGTGTGGCCTGTGGACAGTGTATAATTGAAACTTATTACAAGCTAAAAATTGATAAAATAAACTTAAAATATTAAACACTTGAAATTGAAAGGAATAATTTACTTTAAAGGTTGGACTTTATCTCAAATCTTGGTATATAATAGCTATATATTAATAATTGCAAAAACATAATACCGAAGTTAAGCTCTAAAACTATAGGTAATATTTCAATATTATAATGTAAAGTAAATAGTTTAGAGTACATAGAATTAGAAAACCTTGTAGTTCTGAATCTATCATATTATCATCATTATTCTTTTGAAAGACAAAAATTTAATACGCAACACATTACTAAATTCAAAAAGTTGAGATATTTGAATATTAGTATGTATGAAGACATTGACATAACTCCAATTTCATAAATGAATTGGTTGTAGCACTTAAACTTGAGTTAATGTAATTTAAAAAATGTGTGCGCATTAAAGTATCTTGTTCCCTTATAGCGTTTAAATTTAAGTTATAATAAAGATGTTGATATTACTCCGTTGTAGCACTTAACTAAAATGAAAGAATTAGTTCTGTAATCATGTAATATAAAAAATATTGATGCATTAATTCCGCTTTAAAACCTACGATATATAAGTATTATTCATAATGCTATAGTCTATATACAACCTGTATTCGGAATTAAAGGACTACACGAACTTTAGGCAATTGATAACTTAATAATCGATTTATCGAAATGTACAGAGATGTATCCTTCATTTAAAAGATATATATTAGACCCATAAAAACAACCATCAGAATAAGAGATTATTTATGCTAATATTTTAAGAGATGTAAACACACCAATTACGTCTTTATAATAAATAAAATTAAAGTATATATCAATATAAGATAAATATGTAATAAGAAAACAATAAGTTCAAACATATATACAAACATATATTCAAAATTAACTAAGTTTCTTTATGATAAAAGTATCTTCTATATTATCTTAATTGTGTCCAATCGAGATGTGGCAGTGAAATCAATATACTATAGTATTATATTCTATATATATTCAATTATTATTTTGTTAATATACAATGTAACATGAAATTTTGATTAAGATTGTTACTGAATGTTGCTAAATAATATTTCGATAAATGATTGGAATAACTTTACTGCAAAGAGTGAAATAGGTAGGAGCGATTTATATTTACACAGTGAGCCCGTTTTAATAATTTTCTTCATATTTACTTTCGTGTGTTGTCTTGGGAACAACTAGTTAAACGCATTCTTAAGCATGTTATAAAATAATTCTAAAATTAATTATGAATTATTCTTTTTATTCTTTATATTGACGTATAAACATTCGTTGTTTTATCGATTCGTATAAACATTTTTTGTAACAATAGGTTGAATAAAATATCTAACTTGAATATAAATATTCTTTTCGTGTAAGTTAAAAATATTTAAGCTAATTTGGTATGGGACGGTGATGTTGGGATATGAGTTTAACATTGAAGCTAACTTTTATTAACAAGAAAACAAAAAATTCACGACCGTTAGCTAACGAGTCCGAATACGACCATCCCGATCATAAGAGCTCCAGTGAGGCCAAATACGATATAGCTCCACTTGAACGTGCCCAGGCTCGTTTCGATCGCGTAGTACCTGATTTCGTTGTACTCCTGCAGGCTCTCGACTATGAAGTACATGCTCTCTCTGTTGTCTTTGTGCATCATGTAGTTTCTGTTTTCTACGCACTGATCTTCGCTCTGAGCCAGGTCCTTGTCGCAGCTGGCGGTGACCATGAAGACGTCCGCGCTGTAGTTGACGAAGACGTTCACTTAATAGGTTTGTCTGTTTTCGAAAGTGGCTCCGTTCCACGTCTTCCCGTAGTAGTTCAAAACAGTCATTTTGCTCGTTCTGGATGTGCATCGGCTGTCGTGCTTGGTCCACAGCGCAAATAATGTTACTTTGTCTTTGAAGTGGATAACTCGTTTTTAAATGCATGTTCTCTTCAATGGGATGTATGAGGTGGTGAAATCGTACAGGTAATTATTATTTGAGTCGTATAATCCGATGAACATCTAAATATTTGATTCTTCGCTGCTTTCGTAGTCCATTAACGCCCTTACCTCGTTATCTTCAAGCGAGAACTTCACGTAGGGCAGTGAGACGAACTCGGCTAATGGAATCGTCCTCGTGAACGTTTTAACGGTCTCAGTTACAGTCTTCACCAAAACTTCAACGTGAACGAAAGCCGTTTTCTCCTTCAAATATTGAGCTTTGGCGAACATTGGGTTCGTATTTGTCACCTCTAAACATGGGAGCTAATTCTAAAACCCGGTCTAGAACATGATGTTCCCCTCGTTCAGAGTTGCCTTCGGCGTCATCGCAGCCGCGCAAGATAACGGGTCAATGCTGAACCAGTAGTCGGCAACGGCCGTGATGGCGCCAATGGTTGACTTAATGTTGTATTCAAGGCTTAACCGCACCTGAAGGGTCAGGTCTGCGAACATCGCGCCCACCATCTTCTGGACCGCGAGTCTCTCGGCGTCGGAGTACTTCGCGCTCTCGGAAGCCGAGATCGGATCCAACAAATAGCGCGTGATCTGGAGGAAGTCGGAGTTTACGTCGCTGTAGTCGCCGGCGTGGTAGGCCGGGTTCGCGCTGCTGATGGCTCTGACTGGGATCTTGGTCCACTTCTGGTCCAGGTAGTACTCGAAGAAGACGTCGAAGGAAGTCAGGGAGCAAAATACGGGTGTTACTTCGAAGCCGTAGGTGCTAGTCGCCAGGTCGAACACGAAGCGGGTCTGGGAGAAGCAGGAGGTCTGGTTGGACCTGGTGTGCATCACGTCGGCCACCGAGCCCAGCACCTGGTACTCGCCGTCCATCAGGATCTCGAAGCCGCCGTTGGTAGCGTCCAGGGTCTGGTCGTAGAGGGCCACGGAGGCGAATGTGTGGGAAATCGTGACGTTCTGGTTGAAGACGTAGGTGAAGGAGATGCCGGTTGCAAGACCCGGAAGGCGGATGGAGCCCAGGGTCGGGGAGTTCAGGAGGATGAAGGCGGTAGACTATTTCCCGTTCAGCACCTGACACATGTTGTCGGTTGGGATGAAGGCCATGAGCGGATTGGGGAAGAGATTCAGGGAGATCGTCTTCGTGAGCCTGTTGCCCACGATGGTCGACGCCGGCGAGAAGCACTGCTTGAAGGACTTCTGCTCCACCATAAGGACGAAGACTATATTCATATTTGAGGAGTGAATATAAATTCATTGTGGGATTACTTAAATATATTAGAACATATCTAAAGATTATAGCAATTAATTCATATTTGTAAATATCATTTACAAGTATAATGTAAATCATAATTTGTGATGTTACTGCTACTTTAAAGTAGCTATTCATTATTTAAGAATTCAAATTATGTATACAGATACTCTTTAATTCACAATATTGTGTTATAAATGTTATGAATATTGTGTATATATTATATAGGCACTTAATTAAAAACAAAGACCAATATTAAAAGTAATTGGAAATTGACTTTCAAATCATTTATCAAATTTTGAATTGTAAACTTAACTCATCCCAAAGATAGTTACAAAGATAACTTCCGAGATCAATGATGTTAGTTCAAGTGCCGAACTAACTTAGGCTGAGGAGGCTATTCAGAGTGACAATCTTAGAAGATGAGGTATGATATTGAGATTAGTTTGAGGTAACGTTATTGTGTAACTAAGTTTGGATTTGTGGATTGCCATGATTTATGAGATGAAGATGGAATGATTAAATTGAGCCTTAGTACTGATGATAAGGTTACAGTTAAGTGAGTCATTTTAATTACATTGTAAGTATTTCAAGACTTTCACATTTCCCATTTCTTAAGTTCTGACTACATATGATTAAAATAAGCCTTTAGTACTACATAACCTTGCTTGTAAGGGAGTAGCCTATTTGCATATAAGGGAGTTATCGATTTCAGCTCCCTTATAAGCAAAAATGTATCCAAAATGAATTCCAAAATGTATCTTTTGAAAATGTTAAATTTGAATGATTTATGGTTAAAAAAACGGGGTTAAAACGTATAATATTTGTCACATGCTTATATGGAAGTTTTACATCATGTAACTCCCTTATAAGCGAAATAGCACCTCCCTTACAGCAAGGTAATGTAGTAAATAAGAAAGTCATAATCCTTCAAGAAATTCAATAACCAAATGTAATATTGTTTAATCCTTGATAATGCAATTTGATAATACAATATATTATTATATATATTTTGTGTTTTGATGTGAAATATTGTAAATCGCTTACTGTATGGTATTTTATTGTAAATTCCGATTTTTCAATCAGGCGATTGATATCATATCTTCTATCATATCAGTATCGAATCATAAATTACTTTATAATATTTGTGTTGATTACTGTATTTATGCAATAGATTATAATATTTCCACTCATTTTTAAAATGTTATGTGTATCTAAGCAACCGGAGCAAATTCGCGTTATATCTTCCTCTGAGTGTATGAATAGGATCTGCATCAACTAAAACTTGCAGTTATCACTGTGTTTTCAACGTAACCATATTTATTTGATCAATAGCAGTAATTAAGTTTTGAGTGCGTTCAAATCCCACTTTGACTTCTATTCCGGTTACAAGAAATGCTTCTCAAAGTATTGTAACGGCTATTAAGCCGTTTTTAATCCCGAGCTCTACAACCCGGTTATTTTTAACGGTAAAATCTACATTCAGTGCTTCAATCACCTTTATGTTCTTGAATAGAATAAATTGCATAAATTGTTAACAATACCAGATATGTACTTGGACGACTTCCGCTCCTTCTTCGGTCACATTTTTGTATTTAATAATAATTTGTTCGTTCACGGTTCAAAGGGCAGTTTATTTTAGTTACAGAATGATAAACTGATTTTGTTTAAAACGATCCACTCCGCGCAATTCTTTTAGTTTAACGAATCAGTTTATATCCAAACGGACAATTGCATATTTAAACTGCAGAAAGACTTTGAATATAAACTCGTTTGCAAATGCGAAAATGCAGAAATCAAATTCTGCACAAACGGGTTCCTCGGATTCAGAACCAGCGCTGGAGTGGAGGTACTAAACATGAAAAGCGAACAAGTAGTTATTATTAGTAAAAATGAAGCAAATATGCTTGGAGTGGAGGTAATCATATAAAAGTTATTTTCTAATGAATAAATAAATGAGATAAGAAAAGATAACATTGAATCTGAAAAGAAAATGATGGAAAACGAAGAGTACAAGAAAATGGTGCAATACTACTTGAAATTTAATGTTGTGTTCCCAGAATAAAAGAAACAGTTCAATAATTAAATTGACAGAGTCAATTAGCAGCTTGAAAACACGATGCGCCGAATTAATCGACAAAAAGAATTAATTTATGGCTTGACTGAAACAATGATCAGTAAATTGTTATTAACAAGCTCATGCCTCTGCCAATTCATAAATAATGAAGCAAGTTAATGAAAAACAGAATACTAAACAGAATATTAAACTATTTCTGAACTATCTTATCCAGTGAATATTATCATTTCTATCATTTAAAATAGTTATTTCTATTTACATATTCAATCATAATCAGTAACAAACCACACTATTTAAATATCTGAAAATATTATAATATATTTACTTTATTATACAATATTAATAACAAATTACAATATAATACACAACCACTTTAAATGTAGAAATAGTTCCAGTCATAACTAAGCAAAAACTAAAATGAAAACAAAAAACAATTTCCAAGCATTAGATAATTAGAAAAAATCGAAACAGAAATTCTTTAAAAGAAATTAGCTTAGTAATAGTTATAGTGGTACGGATCGTTAATTGAACTATTTGAAGTAAACACAAAAAGGAAATAAACGTTTTCACCTGAAAAAATAACATATGAATACGCCAAATCGCGTTTGAACAAAAGATAATAACTTATGCAATAACAATTTTCTCCTTTGGACACTATCAATACCAAATCTGTTAGCTAAATTAAAACATATGAAAAATAAAAGTATTAATATTAAATGCTAACACCAATACAGTCGTTTTCTAATTCAAATAACAGTTAGGAAAAACATTTATTGAAACTAGAACCAATAATTTAGTTTAAAAAATGATTTTAATAGCTCAGCAGGTTTTAATAAAGATCGGAACAAATTAACTAAAGAGAGTTATAAGCAATACTGTGTTTTAGCAGTTGACGACTTTCCGTTCAGCACCTAACACATGTTGTCGGTCGGAATAAATTTGATGAGTGGGTTCGGGAGTAAGGTCAACGTTATTGTTCTGGTGAGTCTATTGCCGGTTATAGTAGACGCTGGCGAGAAACACTGCTTGAAGGATTTTTCCGCATAGGTTGATATAAATTTAAATATCATTATTGGAGGTGGTAATTACAAGTTCGCTTCCAGGTAGCGCAGTGATTAAATTGTGTAATAAAATAGTTTAGTGGATATATTTTGTTTGTCTATAACTGTTTACTGTGGTCGCCAAGCCAACTTTGATTTCAAAAAATACTAACTATTTCAAAACTATTTTTTGTATTAATTTTAACTATATATTAACTCAATGTTTAGTAGCGTCTCCTTTCTATTTTATTACTTCTTCTAACCTTTTGGGCATAGAGTCAATCAAATGATTGATGATATCTAACGAGATTTACTCCAACGCCCTCTTTACTTCTTCATTTAATAAGTCATATGTGGTACATTCTTCAGGGGAAATGTTTGACTTCAGTGGATTCCAGCAGTGAAAAAGTGGATTTAAGTCTGGACTCATTACTGGAAGCGATAGAGCTCAATGTTGTTAGCAGTATAAAAGTTTTTCATATACTTACTAAAATGTGTCGGGGCGTTATCTTGTTGCAACTTCAAGTTATGCTATTAAGTGATGGAAGTGTAACTTGTCTGAGAACTTAAGAATTGACAATTGAATTCATGGTCGTACCGCACGGCATAAACCATAATGGACCCTTATATCTATAGCTAATCGTACTATAGATCATGCACGAAAACAGTCCATATTTTACACTTCGAGAAAATACTTCGGATTCCACTCGTCTTTAGGTGTTCTGAGCACTCTACTCGCTCGATTTGCATAGCATTTTGAGCGATACTCATCGGTATACTAAAAAGTTCTCAATATTCAATTGGTTGTTTCAGGTTCATTCGAGCAAAGTTCAAACTTTCCAATTTATGCTTTTCGGTAAGTTTTGGCTTTATCTTAGCAACATAGAAGCTTAAACTGAATTTGGCCAGGAGACGAGATACCGTTGTTAGAGACATGGAAATTCCACGAAGGGCTTAGTATTTTTCAGCTATGATTCGTCGAGTTTCGAATCTATGGCTCTGGCGATATTTAACAACGCGAAAATCTCAGCTTAGTCAAATTTTCTGACACTATTATCGGCATGAGAAGCTTCTAGCTTGCCTGTAACTTCAAAGTGCTTAAAAATGGAATAAACAGTTTGGAGACTACATTGAAGGCAACAAGCAATGTATTTCTTGGTTGCAACAGTTTGTGATTCTGTTTCTCACATTCTCATCATTATGCGACGCTCTTGTATTGTGATCCGTCGGCTTCGTGTGTGCTTCGTCATTTGAAGGATGAAGTGAAAAAGAAATGAACCGCAGAATTAATTGAATATGTTATAATTAGCATAAATACAGTGATTTAATTTTCAAGCGCAATTATTACATAAACATTTGTTAAAATCAAAGTTGGCTCGGACACCACAGTACGAATATTTGGATATTTGGATTTTTATTCTGGATATCATCATCCTTTTCAAAGCAATAAGTATTAACACGAGTCTAGAACCACAAAGATGACTTCTGCTCAAGGCACCATGGCAAGGTGCATTTCAAGGTGTTTCTGTCAACTAAACTTATAAATTTACTTTGGTTGAATGAAAAGGTGATGTAGTGTAATATACTGATGTGCTACCTTATATTTTTGTAGGAGTCTTTGGTTGATGAGTTTATGAGTTTTATTAATTTAATTGTTTATTATGTCGTGAGAGTTGTATTGAATGTATATTTTTGAGGTACAAAAGATTCTTTTGAAAAAAGACATAAAGTTTCATAGTTTAGATTTAAATACTAATATATTGTAATACAATTTTATTATTTAATTATTCACTCCAGTAATGCAATTTAATTCTGTCAATTAATTGGACACTGAGTATAACAAAGAAATGATTGAAATTTATCAAGACCAAATTGAAGATGGGGTGATTATTATTGAAAGTGATCCAGAACTTATAGGTTTGGACTTCATTCAAACATTAAAAATATAGAAATTATCAATAAATAACTGCCATAATGTTATTCCTATATTAGAGAGCAAAGATATAATCGAATTAAGTGTGTTACAATGTAGTTTTTATAGTTTTGAATAGTTTCAACTTAAAAATCTTAAAATATTAAAAGTTTAAAATAGCTAAGTTTAAAATAGTTAAAATTAAGACACTTTGATACGTGTGTAAGAATTTACTAAGTTCAAAGAATTGAAAAAACTCTTATTATTTGGGTTTGCAGTTAACATAAATCCACTTTCACAGATGACAAATCTCACCTAATTGATTTTGAGTTATTGCGGAATACGGAATACTGAGGCTCTAAAGCCACTTATTAACTTAGAAGTGTTATATCTTCCAGGTAACGAGTCAATTGATATTACCTCGCTTTAGTTCTTGAATAGGCTCACTAAAATATCGTTGAATTATTGCTGTTTGATTAGTTTAGATGCATTAAGGCCACTTTCAAAACTATCGGAACTAAGTATCCAACATAATTCAATTATACATCTATAACCCCTTGAAGGAATGAGCCTATTGTAATATCTCTACGCAACTAATAATAAAATATTAGATATCAAATCTTTTAAACAACATCCAAACTTTTAAAAGTTCAAATTAGGGGTTCAAGAGTAACCAACAAAAATAGAACTTAAGATTGCAAATATGATGATAAACATAAATCGCCCCATAACTTCTCTCAGAACTATTTTTAAGAAAATCTTACAATTAAAATCATACAGTATCATTTGCAGATAAAATATTAATAGTTGTTTGAAATAGTTGCATACAAATCAAGTGACATTAGCTCGAGTAATTTTGCTATTTTAATAGTAGAATATTTAAGATGATTACCAATGATCAATTTATTATTTTTTGTTAAATATGTATTTGTTAAACGAACAAAAGAAGAGTGAAAATTGTTTTATGGTATACTGGATTCGATGCAATAATGTTTAACGTCGATATATTATATTTATGCTATTGTGGTTTATTCAGGACTGGTAAAAACGCGTTTCAGGTAGGAGCGATTAATATTTACACAGTGAGCCCGTTTTAATAATTTTCTACATATTTACTTTCGTATGTTGTCTTTGGAACAACTAGTTAAACGCATTCTTAAGCATGTTATAAAATAATTCTAAAATTAATTATGAATTATTCTTTTTATTCTTTATATTGATAATTACATTACTATATGCAAGTGAAAAATATGAAGAACGAATATAATTCTGTGGAATATATAATTTATATTTTTCGACAAATTCTAGAGGTGTAGGTGCAAACACGGTATTCCAAAACCTCCCAGTTGTGCTCCCAGTGTCACTTTTGCTGGGAAATGTTAAGCCTTATTATAGACTCTAGAACTTAAACATTTGGAAGATTGAAATTTTGATTTTGAAATATAATTATTTCACTCAATAATTTTAGAAGTATAAGAGAATCAGCAAGGAGGTGATGATGTTGTCTTGTACCATTGCCCCGGTACATAATGACATGAAAGACTTAGATTGTTACAGAATGCTGCTAAATAATATTTCGATAAATGATTAGAATAACTTTACTGTAAAGAGTGTCGTTTTTGTAATAGGTTGAATAAAATATCTAACTTGAATATAAATATTGGTTTCGTGTAAGCTAAAAATAATTAAGCTAATTTGGTATGGGACGGTGTTGTTGGGATATGAGTTTAACATTGAAGCTAACTTTTATTAGCAAGAAAACAAAAAATTCACGACCGTTAGCTAACGAGTCCGAATACGACCATCCCGATCATAAGAGCTCCAGTGAGGCCAAATACGACATAGCTCCACTTGAACGTGCCCAGGCTCGTTTCGATCGCGTAGTACCTGATCTCGTTGTATTCCTGCAGGCTCTCGACTATGAAGTACATGCTCTCTCTGTTGTCTTTGTGCATCATGTAGTTTCTGTTTTCTACGCACTGATCTTCGCTCTGAGCCAGGTCCTTGTCGCAGCTGGCGGTGACCATGAAGACGTCCGCGCTGTAGTTGACGAAGACGTTCACTTAATAGGTTTGTCTGTTTTCGAAAGTGGCTCCGTTCCACGTCTTCCCGTAGTAGTTCAAAACGGTCATTTTGCTTGTTCTGGATGTGCATCGGCTGTCGTGCTTGGTCCACAGCGCAAATAATGTTACTTTGTCTTTGAAGTGGATAACTCGTTTTTAAATGCATATTCTTTATAGTGAAATTACAGGTGTGGTGAAGTCGTAGAGATATTGTTTATCCTGATCGATAAGAACAAAAAGTGATTAAATAGTTGATTCTTTGGTACTGTTGTAATTCATTAATTTTATAATCATGTTTTCTGTGAGCTCATGTTTTACGTAAGGAAGGGAAACAAACTCGTCAAATGGTATCAAACGGTCTAATTAGTAAAATATCCCATCAATGGTTTTAACAACCGATTTTATTTAAACGAAACGAACAGCTTATTTTAAATAATTCGCTTTCAAATGGAACGGATTCGAGTTCGAGGTCTCCAAACAAGACAAATAATTTTCAACACCCGTTTTGAACATAACATTTTCTTCGTTTAAAGTTGCCAATAGAATCATTGATGATGAACATGATAATGGATCCATGCTGAACCAATAATCAGCTACGGATGTTATTGCTCCTTTAGTGGATTTAATATTGTACTCCAAGCTCAAACGCACCTAAATTGTTATATCTTAGGCAAGCGTCATAATCATCTTCTGGACCGCGAGTCTCTCGGCGTCGGAGTACTTCGCGCTCTCGGAAGCCGAGGTCGGATCCAACAAATAGCGCGTGATCTGGAGGAAGTCGGAGTTTACGTCGCTGTAGTCGCCGGCGTGGTAGGCCGGGTTCGCGCTGCTGATGGCTCTGACTGGGATCTTGGTCCACTTCTGGTCCAGGTAGTACTCGAAGAAGACGTCGAAGGAAGTCAGGGAGCAAAATACGGGTGTTACTTCGAAGCCGTAGGTGCTAGTCGCCAGGTCGAACACGAAGCGGGTCTGGGAGAAGCAGGAGGTCTGGTTGGACCTGGTGTGCATCACGTCCGCGACCGAACCCAGCACCTGGTACTCGCCGTCCATCAGAATCTCAAAGCCGCCGTTGGTCGCGTCCAGGGTCTGGTCGTAGAGGGCCACGGAGGCGAAGGTGTGGGAAATCGTGACGTTCTGGTTGAAGACGTAGGTGAAGGAGATGCCGGTTGCTAGACCCGGGAGGCGGATGGAGCCCATTGTCGGGGAGTTTAGGAGGATGAAGGCCGTGGACTGCTTCCCGTTCAGCACCTGGCACATGTTGTCGGTGGGGATGAAGGCCATGAGCGGGTTGGGGAAGAGATTCAAGGAAATCATCTTCGTGAGCCTGTTGCCCACGATGGTCGACGCAGGCGAGAAGCACTGCTTGAAGGACTTCTGCTCCAGCATTTAAATGTAAATTATGATCATATCTGAAGAGGTGAGTATTTATTTAGTAATTATTTATTTATAAATTTAAATACTTATATTAAATACATATATTACTACAATGTGTTGATTTAACTTGTGTATATATACGGAAACTAATTTATTCTCGTTAATGTTAAATTATCACATTATTAGGTATTAACATAATTTATATAATACACAAGGTTGTTAAAATATTAAATAATTTATAGTTTTTGGTTTATTTGTCATTTTCAAAAACTTACAACCGAATGATATGAATCTGAATCTATATCAAATCTGAAGTATATATAAATCGTGTTAACAATTTCATTCAATATCGCAATACTGTATTTAATAGTTAAGTTAATTACAAATACTAATTATAAAATGACTCACTTAACTTTCTTAGTGATCATTGGTTTAGAAAGGAAAGGAAATGTGATGTACCAGAGGAAAAGGGTGACCAGTATAGACATAATTTTATAGATTCTAACAAATACTGAATTTCAAATATTTGTAAAATATTATTGAGAGTTTGTACATTATATAAAATGACTCACTTAACTGTAACCTTGTTATCAGTACTAAGGCTCAATTTAATCATTCCATCTTCATTTCATAAATCATGGCAATCCACAAATCCAAACTTAGTTACACAATAACGTTACCACGAACTAATCTCAATATCATACCTCATCTTCTAGGATTGTCACTCTAAATAGCCTCCTCAGACAACCTAAGTTAGTTCGGCACTTGAACTAACATTGGTGACCTCGGAAGTTATCTTTGTAACTATCTTTGGGATGGCTAGTATGAATCTTGGGATGTGGTCGCATTTTCGCTTATAAGGGGGTTAAAAAGGGCAATCCCCTAATATGTGAAAAGGCTACTGAGAATAAGGTAATATTATATGTAATATATATTTAGGAATGCTGAAATATTATAGCGCACATTTAATCATATAATTAAATTATTCCAATGAATGCGTTTTCGTTATTTTTGTATGAAAATTTTTTGTATGAAATTGATTAATGGTTAAGTTTCGTTAACAAATATAATTTTGTTAATTGAACAACTGTTTTAGTAAGTATGCGGTCGAAGATTAATTGAGTTGAGAGGTTTATTTTATGTTATTAATTTTGTTGAAACGAAATAATGTTAAGCTTGTCAGTATTTCCACTTCGCAAATAATTAACAAAATTCTCGAAAACGACTTCAACCATTTAATAGGTAAATTACTATTTTTGTGTTCAATATATATTAAAACATATTATTCGTATTTTAAATCACTTTATTCATTTTTTATAAATGTGTGTGTACCCTCTTATGTCATTTTATTCACTAATATGCGTTTTATAACACTCTGGACACAAATGATATCCTTTGCACGAACACACATATCTGCTATTACATTATTTGCAGCCGACACATTACGCACTTACTTTTGTATATACATGATAGTGTTTATATGCTTCTATTACTGGTCCTTTAATTGGGCTTACTACTGGTTGGTTACAACCTTCAATTTTTCGTGGTGTAGCTTTAATTTCATATTTTGTTAGATTTATTTTCATTTAATCAATTATGCTTTCAACATAATCCGTTATTTTAATTTCTTTATATTCTGGCTGCAATAATTTCATCAAAGAAAACCCATTAACTAATATTACTTACATAAAATAAATAAACATCCTTGTGGTCCAACGAGTACATCGTCCTGGAAACTTAATATTTTTGTAAGTTGGTCTACGTAATCAACTCCTTTATAATTATTATTGTAGTAACGAACTATTTCAGGTTGTTCTCTGGGAATACCACGAGAACTTACAAATTCTTACATTTAACAGGGTTATTTCACAAATTTTGATTTTGTATATATCATGGTTAAAGTTTTCTACTTTTTGCATTACCATTAATAATTAATTTTATGTAAGTAATATTAGTTAATGGGTTTTCTTTGATGAAATTATTGCAGCCAGAATATAAAGAAATTAAAATAACGGATTATGTTGAAAGCATAATTGATTAAATGAAAATAAATCTAACAAAATATGAAATTAAAGCTACACCACGAAAAATTGAAGGTTGTAACCAACCAGTAGTAAGCCCAATTAAAGGACCAGTAATAGAAGCATATAAACACTATCATGTATATACAAAAGTAAGTGCGTAATGTGTCGGCTGCAAATAATGTAATAGCAGATATGTGTGTTCGTGCAAAGGATATCATTTGTGTCCAGAGTGTTATAAAACGCATATTAGTGAATAAAATGACATAAGAGGGTACACACACATTTATAAAAAATGAATAAAGTGATTTAAAATACGAATAATATGTTTTAATATATATTGAACACAAAAATAGTAATTTACCTATTAAATGGTTGAAGTCGTTTTCGAGAATTTTGTTAATTATTTGCGAAGTGGAAATACTGACAAGCTTAACATTATTTCGTTTCAACAAAATTAATAACATAAAATAAACCTCTCAACTCAATTAATCTTCGACCGCATACTTACTAAAACAGTTGTTCAATTAAATTGTAATATATCGTCTCAGTTAGTTCTGTCACAGAAATGCTTTTTGGGTACTTTCATAGATTCTTTCCTTTTGTTACCTTGTAAATTAAATGACTCGCTACAACTGTAACCTTATCATCAGGCTCAAATCAATCATTCCTTTCATCTTCATCTTGTAAATCATGATAATCCACAAATCAACACTTAGTTACATAATAACACTACTCACACCTTGTAACTCCAACCTATATTTATAATTTATGTTCAATAGGTAAAATATAACTATTTTGACCCTTTTTGGCTTTTGTTTGAAAATATGGTTGAAATGTGTAATATTATTATAATCTGAATCAATATAAAATAACATGACTCACTCAACAGCAACAATCCAACAAACATATAAATAAAGTACTGTAGTGTAAAATAATGTAAAATGGCATCAACATGAAATCAAAGTATAAATATTTAAGCAATAAATAATGTTTATAACAATGAACACACGTATTTGTAAATTAGATCAGATTTAATGAAAATGAAAACTGAAGCTTATGTAATATTTATATACATTTGAAATAAATCACATTATAATGTAATAAATGAAACTAAATTGAAAACAACTGTTGCACAAACATCATACATATATTAAAATACAAATTAATATGAGTATTCGTTTAGTGTACCACTTTAAATATGCTTTAACTTTTCTTAACACTGATGCAGTAACTGAACTGTAATATAACAAAGACTGACTCTTGTGAAATTGCGTATTTGAAGTACGTAGATTGTTTTAATAAAACAGTTTCAAGCGACAATAAATAGATATTTTGTAGTTCCTTTATAACTTTATTGTCTTTAATTGAAACTTGCGATTCGTGTGGCATAACACCCTTGATGGATCAGCTTATGGTAGCTGGATTTATTCCAGAGCCAAACAAAAAATTTGCTGACATCTCTGATTGCCAAAACAATAATTGCTTCGTACAAAACCCACTGTAGACATTATCTCAAATCTATGAATCAGTTGACCTTTAGGAAATGGGATTGTTGAACGCAGCTAAGGATTAGGGGTAGTGTGGATCGTGTTGGGCCTTTAGTACCACCGCAGCCTTGGAAAACGCAATGCTGCATGATAAATCTCGGTATGAAAATTCTATATGGGAGTCTAGTAGCTACATACTCTCCGAGTTGTTTTTAATTATAAATTCCAGAAACAACGGCTACTGCAAAGGTGGAAGCTTTGCTCGAGCTATTTTTGAATATGGTAAAAAACATGCAAATCTGAACACTGTAGAGCTAGAGACTCACTATCCGTATTCTAGTTGGGTGCAACATCAAAATAATTTTGGTAAAGATATTTTAGTTCCGAAAATACAAACTAGCGAATATTAAATTCCCTTTAAGATATATGATGATGTCAATTCAGGCATAATCAAGATATACTCAGATATGTACAAATCTTTTACCAAAGAAACGATCAAAGAAGTGAAGTCCTACTTATCCCGCGGAATTTTGGTAGTTGGTATGATGTCAACCAGCAATTCTATTTAACTTCCATATTACAACGGTAAGTCTTGGATTGGAGAGGAATGTGGGTGTTCAAATTACTTAGAAGGAACAAGGGATTACGCGATGTGCGTAAACAAACGAGTAGATCACTAAGTGGCCTTCGTCGGTTACGGTAAGAAAAACGGAATTGATGTGTGGGTGGTACGTAGTTCATGGGGAAGCTTGTGGGGTGCCGATGGAAATATATTCATTCCTATCGGAAGTAACTCATTTTGCCTTGAAACGACAGCGTTCGCCATTGTTCCGAAATACTACGATGATGCTTTGGAAAATTACCATAATATTGGCTCTCATTCTAGAGGCGGTTCGAAATAACTTGATCCAGACTATGCTTAGATAATTATAAATGACGGAATCCACACACAAATGCCTTACAGACTTCCCTTTTGGGCTAAACTTGTTCTTTTATGTAGTGCAATGTTCGTAGTGTTTTTTATTATATTGCTTATTTGCGTCTACATTCGTAAATAAAGACTTTCCAAGAAATATGTTAATAGAGATACTATAACAATTTGTACTAATCAAATTTTCAGATCCATAGCTATAGTTTGAATGATTTTATACTTTTGTATTATCATATGTTTATTATTTTTTAAAATAGTATTTCTTTCAATCATTATTCTGGTGTGAAAACATTTATATTAGCGTTATTAACCACTATATTTGCATTTCCACTTCATAAATGAACACTTTAAATGAACTCTCTGAGCGTTTCAGAGTCACCGAGACGATTCGTCCGAACGTAATGATCGACATTTCTTCTTTGAATGCAACTCAAATGTCACAAGTGTAAAATAAACTATAAAAACCTGATTTCATTCAGAACTTCGAGGTGCCTTTCAGGTACAAGAACATATCTTCAACGTGTGTTTTGTTTTAATTCGATCATAATAATAAATTTTCATATCTGAAGAAGCCGTTTGTTCAGGAGAAAATGCCGCAAATCGGGGGCGTTCCAAGTAATTTGGAGCGGAGCGTTACGTTCGTTAAGTTCCCGAACGTGGGCATGACGATCGGGATGCTCGCGAGCCAGATGGATTAAATCGCGCAATTGGATTTAACTCGGGTGCTGTGCATAATCGATTTCGAGATGTACGACGGAGACGTGGTGAGCGAGGTCTCGCTGCACTTCATCCAAAACAAACAAGTGATCGAAGAAGTGCACATGCTCGTTAAATTAGACGAAACCACACACATGAACCAACAATCTGTTCACTTTGTGCTCAAGCACGTGACCGGAATTGACCCGAACGAAATCCCAACAAACGCACCCACCAACGAAGAATTCAGAAAAAAGTTCAAAGAAATGCACGAAAAACACAACCCGATTTACTTCGCCAAAGGAATCGACACCGAAAAACGAATGATCGCCCAGATAATCGGGAAAGAATGTGAGATATTCGAAGTCGTCGCGCTGTGCTACATATAGAAGCTGAAACTGCCAGTAATGAGCGAAGTGGACAGGCTGAACAAACAAATGAAGTGCGACTACCACAAGAAGCTAAACGGAAAATTTCACTGCGCCAAACAGGACTGCGCGTACTACGTAGAGATTTTAACAGAGTGAGAGACAGTTATTGATTACAGTTATTTATGAAGTTAGTAATTAACGGAACTTACACTCGTACACTACATATATGACAAATATAATATCGCAAGATTTACACACATTATAATATTTTCATGATACATATTTAGTACTTAATTTAAGATGCCTCTAAATCAAGTACGCGGTTAATAATTGCTAGTAAAAATGATGATTTCTGGGATCTTGATATATGATAATATTTTCTCCACTTCACTCAATGTTAATCACAACTATTGTCATTGCTAAAACTATTGAACAGCAGCTCATCGCTAATATTTCAACAAATGAATCGTGCGAGACAGCCTACATAAAATTTGCGACCTATTACAATAAGAATCACACTAATAAAGCAAAAGAAGTATTTTGTCATCGCTTTAACTACATACAAAAGTATGGTGGGAAATTATATTCAAACTCTGATTTGATTATTTCTTTGAAAGATAACACCATACCAAGACAGAAAAAGAGCCAACAAGTTTCAAATTGTGCAGAAGACTTCTGTATTGCGTCAGACCCTTTACGCAAACTTAAATAGGTGTATAGATCTGTATCTTTAGTGGAAGCTAAACTGATTTCATCGCCCAAAGATTAAGGCGAGTGTGGATCATGTTGGGCTTTTGGTACAACAGCGATTTATGAAAATTCTATATTGCGTTAGAGACCATAAAATGAATTTTGGTCAAAATCTTTGGATTTGTCAGAACAATTTTTAATGTCCAATATTTTTTCATAGTACGCTTAATACTGTGAAGGTGGAAACTTTATATATGCTACAAATTACGTAAATCTATTCTTTAAAAGTGTAGAAAAAGAGTAAAATGTAAAATACGATCCAGAAACCCATTAAAATAATTGGGACCAATAAATACCTATTCAACAAAGTATTGACGAAACACACTATATGAAACCATTTTAATTGTTACCTTCAATAGAAGATCCAACGCAATTAACTCCAGTTATTGGACTATATTTTGGAGAAACAAAATTCAATTATGATAAAATATGGTAAGTTAAAAGACAGTAATATTTTATAACTTTTTTTGGAATTCATGAGTGAAATTTTATAAATATTATGCGTTCACTACCTCTCGAAATATTAAAGTAAAATATTCTCACAATACAGCTTTCATTTCATTTATCACATTTAGTTCATTTTTAATCATAATTCAATTTTCATTATTGTTATATTCAATCCATTGTTGTAATTATTTGTTCATCTACGCAGTATACAATACCTCTCACGTTATTGCATTGAACGAGATATTACAATAGATACTTACGAAAAAATCAAAATTGAATTTTTGTATGTTCATAAATGTTTACTTTTAGCAACCTAAATAATCATGGGCATTTTCCGGCAATTCAAAAATATTTTCATAATTCGTTTGAAACGTAAAAAGATCACATTAATAAATATTTCCATTACAACGATTTTTCCAATTATCAACATTTTCGTAAACTAGTAAGTTTTGATAGTTGTGATATTTTTGTAATAATATCATAGAATCTTCTTCAAACGATGCGTACATAGATTGCAACATAAGATCCCTCGCACTTTTTGTATTGCTAACTTATTCAGTTTTTGCTTTAAATTTAGTTTAATATGAAACGATATATTAATGTTCGATAGAACTAAATTACTATATTAGTTATTAATACCAATATGTAAAACGAATACTATGATAATATATTTAATTATTACTACAATTTGATTTCAGTCGAATTATATGTTTATACTAATTAAACTGGAATCAGGTTGAAATCTGAATAGAGTTAACATTATTAGGTATATAATAGTTTGAAAGCACTATATCAAGAGAATGTATAATTTGCTAAAGTTACATGATTTGTTAAAAATGAAAGTTTTTAAATTGATTATTAAGTGTATTAATACCGCCAAGCGTGCATATTATATTATATATTCTATTGAATACTTTGAACTAAAAATACTGGACATATTATATAGGGTTCAAGCTTTCTATTACAATTAGTAGTTGAATTTCTATTACAACTCTAAGTCGCAGAATTGAAAGTTTTAGTTTCATTAATTTACTACTTTCTACACTTAACTAATTATATTAATCGCAAAATCAAATATTATATTTTGCTCCTTGTATTCTAATACGAAATAAATATGTATAATAAAAAGAAGTGGTAACAAACTTTTGAAGAAACTTTTAAACTCTTTTGATACAAACTAACATATAATGCTTATTAAAGTTAGTATATTGCCTCAGCAATGTTTAAAATATTTGTTTGCTGTTGCAAATTAATGATTTTGATGTTAATTATATAGAATTAGTAGACATCACTGAATGTTATTATTACATTTTAAATTTGTATCTCGATAATTAGATCTATTTATTCACAATATAAGTTATTGGAAACATAATTCAGAATATTGTCTAACTTGAACCAAGCTCTCAGCGCTCGAAACTATTACAACCAATTATTTTAATAATTCAACCAAGTCATTTAAGCTCTAATAACTAAATTTAAAGACGTTAACATTTGTTTCTGAAAAATGAAAATTCGTTATTTTCAAAAGTTCTTTGTTCTTCAAATTAAATTATATAAATTGAATTCTAGCATCTCAACAGTTGCTATATTGTTAAAGTACTGCAATTTTTTGTGAATTGCCGGAAAACACAAATCAATTTTTAATATCTAACTGAACCCAATTTCTTGTAGCAATTAGAACAAGAAAATTTAAACCAGACAGAACAATAGATGGGTTTCCGCCATCGTTTAGGAAAGGCTATAAACAAGCTTTTGGTTGGTTAAGTTTCATTGAGTATTAGTAGTTCTCTACTAAAAACTCTATTTTACCAGATGACTCTTTACAAATTAAAGACAAAACGAAACTGATGCCATTATGATTCATATGATCGATTTCATGGGGAATTTATCACTGGTTTGTGTACAATATCAATGAATCACTAGATATAGTTACGATTAATAATCATTTTTGATGCGGAAATTTTGGAGTGTGATACATAATTTAAATAAAATTTTACTTTATTATTTGCAGCCAAGGTAAAACAAATTCATTCAATTAATTGCTACCCGCCTACTAATCTCGGTCCCAACTCGATTACTGTGTTAAAAGTTATCTGTCAAGAGGAATCGCCTTATCCGTGAGTTTAGAAGTAAACTCTTCAATGAACATGTTTGCCACCTATGATGGCATTTCTGTTTTACATGCAAATTGTGCTGAATATATAACTGATCACCAAGTCACTTTAGTTGGTTACGGCTATAAAAATGGCCAAGAGGTTTGGATGCTTAAAAATTCTTGGGGTGAGGATTGGGGCGCTAATGGTTACTTTTTTGTTCCAATCGGAAAGGATTCATTTTGTATGGAGCATCAATTCTTCGCTGTATTGCCATTCGGGTTGAGTTATGATGAGGATATCTATGATAGTATTGGAACCCATGAAAGAGGACTAAAAACGTAATTGGACAGCGATATCAACTAACTAATAAATTATAAATAATAGAATAAGTCTTGGATTATATGGGTGTCCGTAATTTCCGTTATAATTGTTATATTGGTTGGCGTTTTGCTCTTTATATACTTAAGAAAACAAAAACGTTAAAGGTCGTAATCAGAGTATGAACCATTTCCAATGAGGTCATAAACAGCGTGATTCATAATAAATCAATATATTATAAATATATTTGTATTCCACTCATTTCATTATTATATTCATAAACTGGTTGAAATATTTTTAGTCAAGTATTACTGCAATATAACCATTGTAATATTATGAATGTTAAGCGTATTATATTGTAAATGATATAATTGTTGAACCAACAGTCACACAACATGAGAACTTTGCACTAATGATTAATAATTATTTATAAAGTTTGTAATTATAACGTTCTCACGTACCATATAGTATATCATTATTAAGTACTCATATATCTTTATGATATCTCAATTAAGTACGCGACTTATAATCACGGCAATACACGAAGACGTATAAACCTCCACTTTTTATTTATGATAATGATCACTTAGTTAGTAGCAAACATCTAACTATAATATCTTGTGGCAAATATTACAGCAAACGATACATGTGATGAAGCGTACACTAAATTTACTGCACATTATAATAAAATAGTGAGTAGTGAATCATTGATATATTTTGAAAGCACTTCAACTATATTTAACTTAATGGAGGTAAAATTTATGAGCATTCAGATATACAACACGCTGTATAACATATTAATCCGTTAAAAAGTAAGTAAAAGACAGCTACATTGACGGGAAATTGTGCTGAAGACGCATGTACGATTGATGATCCATTAACACCACTTAAATAAATATATAAATCAGTTTCGTTATTTGAAGCAAATTTAATTACTAAACCTAAAAATTAAGGTCAATGTGGATCATGCTGGGCTTTTGGAGCTATTGCTGTTTTTGAAAACTCTATTTTGCGTTAAGTTCCTTAAAATTCATTTTGGAAAGATAATCTGGACTTATCTGAATAATTTTTAATGTCTAACATTAAGGCAAAACGCGCTAATTATTGCGAAGGTGGTAACTTTATGTATACAGCTAACTATGTAAATCTATATTTTAGTACATTAGAAAAAGAACTGAATTTTAAATATGATTATGACAATTATAAATACAAATGGGACCAAGGCATTATTGTATAACCCATTATTAGTAGTTAGAATTATATCAAACCCTTTTAAACATTTGAGTCATAAGATCCTTAATATGAAATACCTTAACAGACACCAGTAATTTGCGTACACTGTAGCATAAATCCTGCCAAAAAATAAGATATATGGAGAATTAAAAGTTACTTATCAAGAGGAATAGCTTTAACTTCTGCATTAACAGTAAATGAGTCTTAAGATATGTTTAATACTTATGATGGTATTTCTGTTCTCCATAAGAGATGCGATGAATTTAAAAATGATCACTAAGTCACTTTAGTTGGTTACGGCTATAAAAATGGTCAAGAGGTTTGGATGCTTAAAAATTCTTGGGGTGAGGATTGGGGCGCTAATGGTTACTTTTTTGTTCCGATAGGAAAAGATTCATTTTGCATTGAACACATATTCACAACGATTTTACCGATTGGGTTAAGTTTAGATTAATCAATTTATGAAAATATAGGCAGTTAAATAAGAGGAGCATAATATGAACTTGACAGCGATAATCATTAATTAATAAAATTCAAAAATAGCACATGGATAATGCCCGTTTCTATTGTTTGTGTCATCATTATTGTTGTTATATGCATTGGAATAGTTATATATTAGAGAAATCAAAAGAAACAGAAATAATATGAAGCCTTCACAATGAGAACAAATCAGGTCATATCGTGATTCTTTGTTAATATTACACATATTTCCCATTTATTTTCACTTCAAACAATGTTTGTGTTATATTCAATTCAGACTCAGTTGAATTAACTAGTAGCTAACATTTCAGTTAACGATTCTTGCGAAGCAGCGTACAATAAATTCATTAAACATTATGATAAGTAGACCTCAAACGAGTCAAAAGAAATCTTTTGCAGGCGTTTACAATATATAGCAGAAAACGGTGGTAAACTCCACAATCACTCGGACATAGCCTTTAATTCACCTTTACGCCCTCGTTTGCGTTAATCTTCGTCCACTTTCGCCCCGAATTGTTTATATGAGTTGTGCTTCGGCTCAGATCCGCTTAAACCTCTAACTCACATTTATAAATCTGTTTCACTCACTGAGGCAGGTCTTTCTACACCACCTAAAGCTCAGGGTGACTGTGGCTCATGTTGGGCCTTTGGGACAATCTCCATTTTCGAGAATTCGGTTCTCCGTTAACAGCCTCAACCACCTTTTTGGGGTAAAAACGTTGATCTTTCAGAGCAGTTTTTGATGAGCAACTCGTTCGCGTACATGTCAAGTTACTGTGCAGGTGGAGATTTCGTCTTCGCTGCGAATTACTTCAACGAGTTCTTTTAAACGGTTGAGAAGGAGGAGAATTTTAAGTACGATTACGAGAAGAACGAGGCTCTTTGGAAGGCTGAAACTGAGATTCCACCAGTTATTCAGGCTGAAAACTATTTGAAGCCGTATTAAACAGTAAAAATAGCCGGGTATCCGAGTTTGTCCACACCGGTTGTTGGTATTCACACGGACACCACGAAAACGTTCTCCAAGGACACCATATGGCAGATCAAATCATATTTATCGCGTGGAATAGCCGTTTCAGCCGGTATGTACACGAAACCGTTCGGTGATGCGCTGAGCACCTACACCGGCCAAAGTTCAATTCACCAGCACTGCCCGGGCGACTTCACTGACCACCAAGTGAGCTTCGTGGGCTACGGCTACAAAAATAACGAGGAGGTTTGGATCATTAAGAACTCGTGGGGAACGGAGTGGGGAGCAAACGGATACCTTTTCGTTCCGATTGGAAAGGACTCGTTCTGCTTGGAGAGGTACGCGTACACCGTTCTCCCCATCGGATTCAAGTTTTCTGAGGGCGTTTACGAGAATATTGGAAGCCACAAGAGGGGGAGCATATTCGAACTAGACCCGGATGAAGGTGAGAGGGTTAAGAGACCAGTTTAATAGTGGGTGATCTGGGCGAGCGTTATAGGCAGCCTGAGCGCGGTTGGAATCGCAGTATGGGTATTTTTCTTATGCAGCAAGAGCAAGAAATCGAAGAAAAGCTACAAACCGATAGTTATAGACTCAGCCGTTGAAATAATGAGATGATCAATAAATAATACTCAATAAAAATTTAAGAACTTCAAATAATCCTTTACTTATAACTGAGTTACAGGTTTTTCGTAATAGAGGTAGTAACATTTATACATGTATTGATTTTATTAAGTTAATATTAAGTAATATTTTAATATGTTGTTTTTTAAATGAGTTAGTAATGTTATGTATTCAAAATTTGTAAACACGGTTTCTATGAATACTGCAATCTTCTCACTTATGTTTTAATATTTTTCAATTAACAATAATTATGTATTTCTTTATAGAACTGATTTCGTAACTGATATTGTGAGATTATGTGGATCATTTAATATTTGTAATAATAACTACAATAATTAAACAACCACTTCAAAGAATGTTTAGGTTAGTAATCACCTGTTTACAATTGAACTGTAACATAACTTAGGATGAAAGTTGTGATATTTCTTATATTAAATTCGTCTCTTGCTTCAATAAGTAGATCTCTGAAGAGTCAAAGTAAAAATTTTGTGAATCATTGAAAAAATTGTTTAATATAATTTAAACATGTGACACATGTGATGTTATATCGACAATGGATTAAGTGTTGAATACAGGAGGATTAATAAACTTACCAAGAAGAAAATCAGCAGGTAATGCCATCACAGATTGTTAGGATGGTTTATACTGCAACATAATAAATCCACTTGATACGATTTCATAAATTTACGAATCAGTTGATTTGAAAGAAGCTGGTTTGGTAACTACTCCAAGAGCTTAGGGAAATTGTGGTAGCTGTTGGGCATTTGGAACAACAGCCGCTCTTGAAAATTCTATGTTACATGACAAATCGCATTATACTGGTACCATATGGGAATAAAATAACTATGATTTATCTGAGTTGTATCTGGTGATGAATTCCTAATACAGTTCCTATTGTAAAGGTGGTAATTTCATAGTTGCCATCAATGAATATGATTTGGGGTCTGTTCTAAAAACTGTAGAACTAGAAACAAACTTCGTCTACACCACATGGACTACTGAATAAAGTAAATTCAATGTGTCAAAATATACTCCTAAAATTTAAGTAAGCGATTACACGCTTCCATATAAGCAATATACTGTTTCCGATGGAGGGTCTTCAACCGATACTGGTCTAATTTATATTTATTAAGAGTCTTACAACACTTTTACAACCTAGGCCAGAAAAGAAATTAAATCATATTTATCCCGTGGTATAGTAGTGATTGGTACAATGGCTGCAGGTTTTTCAGATTCTTTTTCTTTTTATACTGGCTAGTCATGGACCGGTGAGTCATGCCCCTGTGCTAAGTACTCTGAAGGTACTTCAAATTACGTAAACTGTATATAAAAATACATGGATCACTAAATTACTTTCGTTGGGTATGGTAAGAAAAACGGAGTTGACGTCTGGGTTGTTCGAAATTCCTGGGGTAGTGATTGGGGCGCTGGCGGTAATTTTTACGTTCCAATCGGCAGTAACGCTTTTTGCATTGAAACAACTGCACTTACCGTGATTCCGAAGTATTATGACGCAAGTGCTGGCGTTTATGCAAATATAGGTTCCCATTCAAGAGGTTCTTCAACGGAACTTGACTCAGATTCCGCTCAATTAATTGCTAATGACGGTTCGTACATTGGAATGCCGAATAAGCTCCCTCAGTGGGCGACCGTTTTGATCGTCATCGGGAGCATCGCTGGCGTAGTAATACTTATCTCAACCATTTGCTGCTGTGTGAACCACAAGAGAAGAGGATACTAACTGCAATAACACACAGGAAATGCAGTTCAAACGGTTCCAGCTGTTCAGTAGAGATTCAACGGTGGGGGACGAACTTTATGAGAGTGAAAGAAAAATAATTCGTTATCTCATTATATTTTACAAAAATATATTACTATAATATATATAATAATATATAAATAATATATATAATAAAAATATATTCCATAATATCGTTATAACATGTAATACGATTATTAAGACATGCTACAGTAGAAGTTGTGAAACTAGCTCAATTCTCATTCAGTATGTACTAAATATGTCATTCATAATTAATATATTAATATATTACAATAATTTTCATTCAACACTGAGAAACAGAACCAATAACACTCGTAAAACTTCCGCAGTTTGCTTATAATACGGTATTTATATAATTATCACCGATTGATTTTGAGTTCTAAATTTATAATTAATTTGAACCTGTGTATGTTCCTAAAACAATCCCAAATTATTATTACGCGCTGATTGACACTGAATATACAATTGTATCTTGAATTATAATTAAACAATTTTAAAAATATCCAATTAAACCTCCAGCACCAGAAATAATACTTGTAACATTCGTGTTCTTGATAGTAACGTTAAATATTGAAATGTTTAAAATACTTATAGCGCCTATTAATCCACCATTACTATATTGGGAGCCAAAATTGCTGCTATTTACAAAAATATTACGAATAAATTTAATATTTGCATTATTTACACCAAATAGAGAACCAACATCGTTAAAAGAACTAGAATTTACTATTGAATTATTAAAAATTGTTATAACGTCTTCAACTACTGATTATTTTGAGGATATCATTTATTCACCAATTATTCCAAACTTACTGAAAGAACTTTGAACCTCCATATATATTTATATATATTACATTGACAAATTTCCTTCTATAAATCCAATAATTCCAAAATCTCTAAGGTGTCCTGAACTTTTAAGTATTTGCTACATACAAACGTTAATAATTGAAATACTTATACTGTTAGATTTAACGTTACCAAATAACATACCAGACTAATTTATCATCTGCGTGTTCAAATTTTAGTAGCTTCTAAACATTACTTAATCTACTTTACTGTTAGTCTCCACTGAGTTAGTAATAAAGCCACCAAAATAGAATGTATTCGAAAAACTCTAAGAAACGAAATCAGAATATTTTGAACTGTTGCCAATAACAATCACTACATTTGTAATATATACTGAACTTTATGAAACTGAACTTAGTAAAAACGATGAATAATTTCCACCCATAAAAATATGAGGTTAGAAATTCAAATTATTTATATATATTGTTGAAGAACTCGTAATTAACGATATTAGGGAAATACAATTGTAACTTTGATAAATTCCAGATATTTAGTAGTTTGTAATGTTTATAGTGTTTTATATTGAGGTAATTAGTGTTAAATTACCATTTGAAATAACAAAAGAGAAATTTAGGAATAGGTTTTTAATAATTGCATTATTTGATGATTGCGATAATATATTCAATTGTCCACTATTCACAGTGAATCGACTATTATTATTTGAAATAATATTCATATACTGTGGTGTCCGAGCCAACTTTGATTTTAACAAATGTTTATGTAATAATTGCGCTTGAAAATTAAATCACTGTATTTATGCTAATTATAACATATTCAATTAATTCTGCGGTTCATTTCTTTTTCACTTCATCCTTCAAATGACGAAGCACACACGAAGCCGACGGATCACAATACAAGAGCGTCGCATAATGATGAGAATGTGAGAAACAGAATCACAAACTGTTGCAACCAAGAAATACATTGCTTGTTGCCTTCAATGTAGTCTCCAAACTGTTTATTCCATTTTTAAGCACTTTGAAGTTACAGGCAAGCTAGAAGCTTCTCATGCCGATAATAGTGTCAGAAAATTTGACTAAGCTGAGATTTTCGCGTTGTTAAATATCGCCAGAGCCATAGATTCGAAACTCGACGAATCATAGCTGAAAAATACTAAGCCCTTCGTGGAATTTCCATGTCTCTAACAACGGTATCTCGTCTCCTGGCCAAATTCAGTTTAAGCTTCTATGTTGCTAGATAAAGCCAAAACTTACCGAAAAGCATAAATTGGAAAGTTTGAACTTTGCTCGAATGAACCTGAAACAACCAATTGAATATTGGAGAACTTTTTAGTATACCGATGAGTATCGCTCAAAATGCTATGCAAATCGAGCGAGTAGAGTGCTCAGAACACCTAAAGACGAGTGGAATCCGAAGTATTTTCTCGAAGTGTAAAATATGGACTGTTTTCGTGCATGATCTATAGTACGATTAGCTATAGATATAAGGGTCCATTATGGTTTATGCCGTGCGGTACGACCATGAATTCAATTGTCAATTCTTAAGTTCTCAGACAAGTTACACTTCCATCACTTAATAGCATAACTTGAAGTTGCAACAAGATAACGCCCCGACACATTTTAGTAAGTATATGAAAAACTTTTATACTGCTAACAACATTGAGCTCTATCGCTTTCCAGTAATGAGTCCAGACTTAAATCCACTTTTTCACTGCTGGAATCCACTGAAGTCAAACATTTCCCCTGAAGAATGTACCACATATGACTTATTAAATGAAGAAGTAAAGAGGGCGTTGGAGTAAATCTCGTTAGATATCATCAATCATTTGATTGACTCTATGCCCAAAAGGTTAGAAGAAGTAATAAAATAGAAAGGAGACGCTACTAAACATTGAGTTAATATATAGTTAAAATTAATACAAAAAATAGTTTTGAAATAGTTAGTATTTTTTGAAATCAAAGTTGGCTTGGCGACCACAGTATTACACTGAAATAATTGCATTATTTGAAAGAATAGAACCAGATATTATTGTTTATGTTCCAAACCGTATTTAAATGTTTGTAAAGGATACTTAACCCTAAAATAATGGTTAAATATTATTGGAATATACATTATCAGCAGCATCAATAAACGCATCTTAAATTATTGTAGATGTACTAAATACATAACCAGAGCTAAAATTGTTTAAACTTGTAATTAAATAATTTACACTTTACAAACTAAAATTTGTTTCGTATTATTAATAACTACATACAAATTCTGTTGTATTTATTATATAATTACACGAATTATTTACAATAAATTAACCAGATAAACATTAACAACTTCCATTTAATAATTTTGCTCTTATAGGACACATACAAGCATTAGATATATTCAAGCCGTTAACCCCACATGTACAAGTTCCGTTATCTACAAATGCATCGGCCGTAGAACATGCGCATATTCCGTTTTACATAATCTAACCACTTATATTACAAACACAAGCACCTCCAATAACAATTGAGTTATTAGGACAAACACATTATCCACTTACCACAATTGAATTTATATTTGTACACTGACAGACTCCATTAATATGATATTGACCCTAGATCTTGCATATTACTTGAATACACGAACCATTTACCATCGAGTAACCGTAGTTATTTGTACAGTTTATTTGTTAAATTAGGTTATTAATTTCATATTATTATTATTCAATTGTTGCATTCATATACAAAAATAGACTATTAAGCATAGAAATATTTTTAAATATTCTCCAATCCAAAACAGTTGTATTTTATAACAAATCAATTTGCGATTGTGAGAAATTTGAGATTATTTAATTCTATAAAGTAGACTGTATGTTTTATAGTTAAAAGCTAAGTAAACTTGTATTAAACAAAACTCTTTAATCTACTTCTTATAAATCATTAATAATTTAAGAATAATTTGAATTTAATGAGGCAATAGCAACTTTAATTTAATCATTTTATATTTGAGTAGAAATATTTAATTCTTATAACCTATTTTTTAATACCATAAAAGAATAATTCAATGAACTTATATTGTTAAAAATTCTGTTGTCTAAAATAGTTGTATTTATCAATAGGTTGTAATCACATTGTTAGTAAACAGAGTTTATAAAGTTTTTTAAATTAGTGTGATTATTATCTATAAGTATAAGTACATCAGTAATATTATTTAAAAGGCTTTGATCTAAAATCTATAAGTTTTATTATATTTATTGTAATTTATCATTAAAATCTGAATTTTCAATATTTGTTAAAGATTTTATAATATTAATGCATTAGCTATCATTTAATAAGTATCCGTATGCACAAATACATTAATTTTTAATATACTCAAATGGATATACACATTTATATATTCCGTTAACAGCTTCACTAAATAGTAATTAATTTGTACATAATCCATAAACATTATATAGAGCTCCACATAAGTCGCATTATACTAACTCTGTTCCATTTGTATTAATTATACTCTGAAGTCCAAAGCGTTAAGTTGAATCAATACAAACAAAAAACTTAGAAATATTAATAATTATTTTAACTAATATATTCGAAGCGATATATCCATTATTTTCACTGTTAATTAAGTTACTTCCTGTTAATTTGCATTCATCAATAATAAAAGTTGTTGAATGGTTTATAACATTTACTAATCCAGATGAATTCTAACTGTAAATTCTAAATTAAATGAAAGATTATTTAACGATGATACTTTCTATTGGTGCAATAATTGTCCCAGATATTTATTGTCCTGATGCATTAAATATTAATGTGCAGCTATTAATTTCAACATCACAATTTGTACAAAGCAAAGCGCCAGTTAAAACAGAATATTGTAAACTTATACTAATTATGGAGTCTATAAGAATTTAACTATGGATACTTAATCCAAATAGTGAAAAAGTATTTACTTCAACATTATAAATTTAAACATCTATTTAAGATTGTTAAGTGATATTATTATACAGAAATAAGTGAATGTTATTAGATTTTTATGTTAAATACATTGAATCATCAATTTTAATGTTATTCAAGGTGTTAACTTTTTAACAATAACTATATTAATTGTTATTAAGCAAGATATTGTTACTACATTACTAATAATGAAATGTTAATTACTTATATACTAATATAATAGAAGATATCATTAATAATATAAGGATAGAATAAATGAGTTTATTTCAGTCTAAAATGAATAATTATTTTATAAATCTCATCTCAATGTTATATATTATGTATTCTCACTTAACTTTTGTTTTTTCTAGCTCAGTCTTCTGAACAGGAATGATTATCTTTGAATACTCTGCTTTTATAGTATTGATAATTTTAAGATCTTTTTAATTTAAATTTTGTTAAAATAAGCTTTAATTATGTATTAAAATCAAGAATTAATATACTATTTTTAGATTTATATAAATTTATACTAGTTGAATACTCTTTTGATACTCATTTATTATCTTATTCTTTTTTAACTGAATAATAAGTCTCTTGGTAATAACAATAAGCTACTATGATTGTAACTTACTAACTAACGCATTTGTATGGACTCTACAATTTTACATAAATCGATAGTGTACACCCTCTAATATGAAGTGACTGTTAGGTACATTGATTTTGATAAGCAGAATTTAACAAATATTTTATATTTGAGTCACATTTATAATTGCTATCTGAACTAGCGGCTCCGTGAGGGGCCATGATAACTGGATCGTGTATCAAAAACTGATAGATTAAAAGTATAAGCAAACATTGAAGAAGCAAATTGAAGAGAAAAGGGTGAATCACTAGATTGATTATTAAGTAGAGAAAATATTCTGCCATCTAACGATGGTATTTTATAACACGTGTGTGTAGAGGCACATGTTATGAAGCTAAAATAATAGCTCTCGGTGCAGCGTGTGGAAATGGGGATTTCGGATGCTGAGTGAGAGGACTATATTTGAGTCACATTTAAATGCAACATTTTTTTAAATTTATACAAACTGCAGCTGAAGGATGGGCTCAAGTTGAATTATAATAAAAAATGACTTACTTAACTACCTTTTCATCAATACTACAAACTAATCTTAATATCATATTTCATCTTCTAGGATTGTCACTCAATAGCCTCAGACAACTCTAGTTAGTTCTGCACTTGAACTAACATTATTGACCTCGGAAGTTATCTTTGTAACTATCTTTGGGATGACTGGATATGAATCTTGGAACTAGCGTATCAGCGGAAACGCGTAGTGCGTCCAAGTTTAGAGCGGAGAACAATGTCATAACAATCAGTTTCTTCCTATTTAGGCTCTGTAAAATCTATAATAATTATTAAAGATATATACATTCAAAATTTATCAAATATTGATAAATATTGTACTCAAATATAATATTTCAATCATAAAGGATTTGTATAAATACTTCTCACTCACTTAACTTTCGTACTGGTTCGGTAATATAAATTTACCTAACTTTAATAAAAATCTGCCAACGTAGACCATGCAAGTATAAATGAAAGTTAAGTGAGTGGGATATATAAAAATCTGCCAGCTTGTATTATTGTGTTCCAAAATATAAAATTAGAGAAAGTTAGATTTTTAACTAGCCTCGATTCCCAAATTATTGTAATCCTAGTATTCCAAATACATCAAGAATAATATCAGAAAACAAAGTATAGGATTTCATTCTTTGTATTGCAGTTCCACTTCTGTTCCTTCTGAGTTTAGCCGGAATTCGAAGTTTTGAATGTAGTTAATTTCTTCGTTTGAGTTTATTTTCTGGGCGAATTGTATTTTGACTTTGTCAATTTTGTTCTGATATTCGGCAAAATCAATTAATTGAAGCTCAGTGATACTTATATTCTTCAAATATAGCTCTTCTACGTTGAATAAGTACATATTCTGCATCAATTTCATGATTTAGCACACATTTTAGCAGTTATTTATTATTAGTCTTTTAACCGTTAAACGTCCTTTATTTAAATATATTTAACCGATGAATTTGAAGTTGCACATGTAAAACTCAATAGTTTCAATGGTTCTCGGCTCAAAAATGTTTATTTCCTCGGCCGTTCTCGTTTGAAAACTGTTTATCTGGGCGAAAAATATTCTTTGAATGTTTTTGTGAACGGCGAATCTGAAAACGGAGGTGAAATCCGGGCTTGAAATGCAATTCCTTTTTAAAATTAAAGTGTTAATTGTAATTGATGACAAGAGGAGGAGCAAATCGGATGTTTTACACGGGCCGGTTAAAGATAGCGTTTAAATTTGGCGTAATTAAGATATGGAGAGGATCTGATCGTGGTCTATGTTTGAAGAAGTGATTGACAGTGTGTCAACGTTTGTTAATGAAGAAACTTGTTAGATTAAATCTTAAGGTGGTAAAAAGCTGAAATCGTGAGAGGTTGGGACTTCTATATTGTTTTATTGTGGTTCAATAATTACTTGAGCTTCTGTTTAAGGATCTTCAATAGATGATTCTGAAATCGGTTCGCTGATGTTTACAGGTTATTCAGTAGCTGGTACTACTCTATTTTTAAATTACTGTTATGAAACTTAGTTTTCATAATCGCGCTCCATTGATTAGTATTGGTATATTTAATGAGGTAAAACCGCTGTGTTTGACCTGGTTTTTAGCACCACGTTTGAATAGTCGATTTACTTCGCTTTTCTGTTTGATTTCTTGTACTTATCAATATGACTGCTGATATTTGCTTTGTTTAGCTTCAATTTTTTAATCGCCTCTTCGTCTCTCTCTTACGTTATTAGTTTATTTTGCATTAAAAATAGTGTTACGTTGTACATTTTATCAAGCTGAACTATCGAGTCTTATTTAAATTCATGTTAACTAAATGCTGGATTTAACCCGTAGAATTTATGTGTGCTCATTAATAGCGAATCTGCGTAATTATTGAGTCCGTACAATGCGAGTTCTTTGCTTAGGTTTTCCGAGCTTGGAATTAGTGGGTTGCACAGGTTGAAGTCGTGCAAAAAATATACCAGATTGTATTGCAAATCTTGTAGTTGTTCTATATTTACGCTTTTGATCATGTTTTACATCATGAACAGCAAGAATCTGTGTTGTTCGTGTATTTCCAGTTGTGTGTGGCTCAGCAGTGCGCATACTATTTGTAATACACTGTCTATATTTTATTCAATTTTTTCCTTTCCTGTGTTCATATTCTGTATGTTATTAACGCATTCCTTGTATTTCCTCTGTACGAAGTTGTCCATTAGCTCACTTTTTTGCACATTGTATTTATTTTGCTTTATTTGCTGCAAGTTTCCGTATAGTCCGCTGTTAACGCATTCAACGCAAATTCCGACCATTTTAACCCTCGCGAATTTAATTAGGAACTCGATGAACTCCTGAACGGTCTTTTCATCCGAAAACTCAATTAGTTCCTCAATTTTAGTTCGGGCGTTATTTTCGTTCAGTTCTCCGTTGAAGGTTTAATATTTCAGCCGTAAAATTCTGAGCCAGTTTTTATTGAGTAAAAACTCTCTCTTATTTTTTTCAAAAATGTGGAGAAGGTCTCCACAGAACTTCAAATTGATTCCAACGTTCAGGAACTGCTCACAAACGCTCATAAGTGTGTTCAGGGCGCTCTGTTTGTAACAAGAAAGGTCCAACTATAATATAAATGCCCTTGAGGCCTCGAGCATTTGCAAATAAAACAAGGGGAAAGTGCAGAACTGCATTTTTGAGGCCAAAGACTCAATAAAGCACTCGAAGGAGTAACTGGCCATTGAATAATAGCAGCCAGAATTAACTGTAATGGTTGAAAGCAACACGAAACTAGCGTCCAAAGCTGACATTTGAAATGGAATTGAAGCTGAGATTATAGTGTCCACCATCTTGGACTAGTGCGTCAACGACGCAAAAGCACACTAATACGCATACGTAGCCAGCTAAAAAGACAAATTCTCGTTGCAATTCTCCTTCGCAAACTCAACCTACTGCAAACAAAAATACTCGTGCGCTAAGGTGGCCAAAGCAGTCGACACACCGGGAATTTTATTCAATCTATAGGACAGCAAAATATCCGCAATCGTGTATTTGATCGCAATATCGTAGTTTTCCTTGAACTCAAAGTGCTTCCCCAACTAACACAAAATTACAGCAACATTTTCGTCATCACCACTAAAATACCACTGGTTTATTTGCGTTATCAACTATTTATATCCCTCTAATTCACCATATTGATAGTCTTAACTCATTTTCCTTTACTTATGGAGTGTGATATTTAAAATTTAACATACATTCAGCAAAATAAATATATGCTCAAGTAATAAATCACTTCAACAGCATTTTCCTGTTTTCTTTACAGAATCATTAACAACCAGTTTAGCTTATACTTTATTGATTTACTAGTTGGGATTATACTTTTCAAGATACTAATTTAAAATATTTGTGAGCACTTTATCAAACTTTGATTCAACATCTCTTGAATTTAGCTGTAAATCACTACTATTTTTCAAATAACCATTAAATGATGAACATATTGTAAAATACATGGGTTAACACCACTAACTAACAGTATTTTTCCATTTTTCCAGTGAATCGTAAGAATCTATATCTTTGTATACTAAAATAACAATATCTGATCCCCTAAATATTTGTGGAACCAATGATTGAGTCATTTATTCTGTTCCCTGTGTATCATGAAATATAATATTAACTGGATTACCATTAATAAGTTTGGAAATAGATGATATAGATATTTGCATGGAAGTTTTCGCAAATCTTTAGATGAGTGATGTTTTTCCAACTCCAAAATCACCAATAAATGTTATCTTTATTTCATTAATTATTATATTATGTTCTATCAAATTTACATTGTTTTTATTGTGTTATTGTAATTGTTCCAAAATATCATTTGCAAATGCTCTTTATTTAATATTGTGTTATAATAACTTATCCATAATTTCAATTAGATCATTACCTGCTGAATAATTATAAGGCAACAACATGTCATTTTCAGCTTAATAATAAGTAAATCGTAAAGAACCCTTAACAATAAAAGGAGAATAACCATGTAGTAAAAAATAAAGAACGGCACCAGCACTCCACATATCAACACGTTCATCATATATTACATCATTTTTACTCATTTATATCTCGGGAGCCATATAACCTGTAGTTCCAACAACCGTTTGTGCATATTTATTAAGCTTCGATAAACCAAAATCAATTAATTTTACGATATAATGATTATTATCAATTTATTTAATCAAAATATTTTCTGGCTTTAAATCTCGATGCATTATTTATTTACTGTGAATATAAACCAAAGCCTCAATTAATTATTTATAAACATTCCTAGATATATCTAAATAGTTATTATTGCCAAGCGACAGTTTCTATAAATCTAGAAGAGGGGTAGTTTATAAATGTCTAATATAACTTTAATATTTATATCGTTTATCAACACTTTTTTCAAATTATTACATGTATAACATTGTGTTTGAAGAGTTAAGTTCGCTGTACGGGTATGGTTAATTTAATATGTTTCTTACGAAGCGATCTAACGTTTCGCCTTCAATATATTCATTAATAAGCAAAATATCCGTACTTCTTTTAATTATTTAAAAACATTTCATTATATTTTTGTGTTAACATTGCATCAGTAGTTAAGCCTCGGTTTCTATTTATTCAATATCATATTTTTCGTATTATTCGATATTTAAATACTATTTTATTGCTATAATTTAATTTGTTTTAATATTTTGTGCTTTATATATTGTAGCTTAAGCACCTGCTGATATTTTTTCAAGCACTTTATATTGTTTTTCGATAATACAGTTTGGTTAAAGAATTTGAAGTGAAAAATATTACTATAGTCCTTATTATTTCGTATAATGTTTTGATTGGTGATTTTTTATGAAAAATCGGTTATTCCCCAACCCTAATTTAAGACTTTTCGCAGCAGTTTAGTCCACTAATTTAGTTAAAATTCCCCTTGTCATCAATTTATACATATACGTGCCATTTTTGTAATATTACACCTCTATTTGAAAATGAGTAAACTCAGAATATTTCCATAAATGATAAAGATTTGAAGATTTCTTTGTTAATGTGAGCTTATTATAAATATTTAGCATTATTAATGCAGATAATTGCGCTATATTTTCATTTTATGAATTATATACACTTAATATTACGATTCAATTATTTACTCTGAGCGATAATAAACTAATCAATCTGATAAAACATTATTAAATTGTGTATTCGCTTATAAAATATTGTAATAATTAGATTAAACGCACGAATAACTATTCTTTTGCAATTTGATCGTATTTATAGCCAATAATGCTGAATGAGATGAAAAGTGTATGTTATTATATATAATTATATAGTAAAATGCTGTAATATCAATAATTAAAAACTAAACTAAATAATAATTAAAGGAAATTAGGGTTGGGATGGAATAACCTAAAAATCAAAAGCACTCTATCGTTTGGTGCTTTAAACGCTGGAGACTAATTCGGCCCCAATAACTTTAAATGAATGCTTCAAATGAATACAAAGTATAACTAGATTCACTTCTCTCTTACGAGCTTGGAGATTTGGCTGCCGGAGAATCCAGTGAAACCCGGTTCTTTCCACTTTTGAACGATGAACGTCAGGGTTTCGTCGTGCACATCTTTCGGCGCCATCCAGTTCTGCACATCGGCCAGGCTCTGCAGGCCCTAGTCCTTGAGAATCGCTTTCCTCACCTTCTGCAGGTGGCTTCCGATCACGGCCTTTTCGATTCCGTGGAAGTGTCCGAAGTATTGCAGGACCTCTTTCGGCTTGCAGTCTCTGATACCCAAGGCCATGCAGACCACCACAAATCTTTCGTGCATGTATCTCGTCCAGCTGTAAGCTTCTGTCTTTCTCTTTATTTCGGCAATATAGAAACTGCCGTGCTCCTGCTCTTCTTCGCTGTCGCGGCTGTCGAACAGCTGTGCGGCGTTGGCTCTCGCGTTTATCGGAAAACGTGGGTCAGCTGGAACGGCGTTGCTTCTGTAGTGGGCGAGTGCTTCAGTGACGTCGGTGAAGTTGGTGTTGAAGTAGGAGTTCGTCATCTTGACAAATCCGTCTTCGAGGATCTGCATGTCTTCAAAGGTAGTATACATTGTATGGAGTGGTTCTTTTTTGGAAATTAAAATAAGTTGTCTCCGGTTGGGCGTATCTCGCATTTCTGTAGATATTCCAGAAATGCAGCAAAATTAAGCCGAATAAGTTAAGCCTTGTAGAACTAAGTGCAGATGGAACCAAAACTAAAAAGCGCGATGGCACGCCCACGTGTTTAGTAGTATCGTACGCTGCATCGCCAGTCCAATTGCTAAGTGGGATCGCCAACAGTCAAATCTGGAGGTAAATATTAGCAGCGCTTCTGCAGAAATTTAGTCCGGTCAGCATCCACGTTTCCAAGTGGTAGCGGCGTTAATGCGTTTACTCGCACATTTCAACTTGATGAATTCTCAACGGGTGAGGGAAAGAGCGTTTCTGCACTTGAATATTTTCGCGTGCAAATTGCATATCTTGGGCGGCTCACGGACGTAGACCCCATCTGTGCATTAAGAAATTCCAAGTTCGCGAAACACAAATTATGGCGTCGTTGGCTGTGTCAATTTGGCTTGTCGCGGCCTCTATACGTAATATCTCGCTTATCTTCAGCCTCATAGCACAGCGCCGTCGTGACAACGGCTTTTCACGCTTTAAGTGCAGTGAAATTCCAGGCGCACTGGTTTCACGCTTTATTCTTCTAGTATTCGTGGTGGCGGAAGTGGGAAATAACAGGCCTGGATCATTTAGGCGCGAGGCTCGTCGGAATTTTGGCGTCGACATACACACAGGATGCCAACAGTAGTCCATGCAATACGATCATCGCTTGAGTAATGCTCGTGTTATTGAATGTCTGTGTGATTTAAAGTAAAGATAATCTCAGACGTGAAGATTTTGCAATTTGCAAAGCATGTATGGATTATTGTGTAAGTAATTAAGATGACGTGAAATATCACTCGTGAATAATGAATTTGGACCGGAAATAGTGTCGGACACAACCATATCACCCCCTTTTTGGGATAGTGCAGAGTCGAACGAAGGTTTCAGCGGGCGGTCACTCCGGGCTCGTATCTACACATGGCCTCATCACTTTCATCGGTTGAAGTGGAATGACTAAAACAATGATAAAGTTATAAGTGATTGCAATAACACCACGTTGTGTACAGAACCCATCCAATTACTACCAAATACTTGAAATAGTAACATTGTTATTTTATATATTGGTAAATAAGCGTATTCATATTACGGTGCGTTAAAACGCGTGCTTGATGAGGCGCATGCGTAGCGGTAAGGTTACATTTTGGGTGTAAATTATTGTTAACGCAGATGTACTGTGAACGAATATGAATATTTAGCTATGTTTAAAGCTTATACATATCAGCTTGTAGTGTTATAAGTGATATTAGATTTGAGAACGTTGACTATTTAGCTAAAACTCAACTAATAGTAATACTAGAGATATTAAATGTTGGATTAAATTCAGATTGAATATGTTGAAAAGATAGAAAGTGGTGATTGTGGTGTTGGTTCACATATGCGCATTTTTAGTATTTAAACATCAACTTGTTAACTTGAGATTAAATCTCAAATCCGATTGTAGTAAATTCCACGTTTCTTCTTACAATTGATTTCGTGCTTATTCACCCCTTAAATGGAGACGTGGCCAGAAAACTACAGAACCACAGCTATTCAACATGCCAGAGAGCTGTTGTTCTCGTATAAGTTACGTTAAGATATGTCTAAAACTCATTACAAAAGAATCCGCGCCACTATTGTTAAAAGAGTTCTGCAGCGGCTTCACAGCCAATATCCTGAGTGCAGAAACATTTATACTGACAAAGATATGATTTATGTTCTACATAGTAAACTTATTTACATGATGAATGACCATTTGGACGATCAACGGTATTTTACAGCACGAAATGAAGTGTGAAGCCCCCTTTAATTATTTATGATATGTTATCAATCAATATTTTCTTTCAATATGTAGAGCTTTAAACGCTGGAGGCTAATTCGGTCCCAATAACTTTAAATGAATGCTTCAAATGAATACAAAGTATAACTAGATTCACTTCTCTCTAACGAGCTAGGAGATTTGGCTGCCGGAGAATCCAGTGAAACCCGGTTCTTTCCACTTTTGAACGATGAACGTCAGGGTTTCGTCGTGCACATCTTTCGGCGCCATCCAGTTCTGCACATCGGCCAGGCTCTGCAGGCCCTAGTCCTTGAGAATCGCTTTCCTCACCTTCTGCAGGTGGCTTCCGATCACGGCCTTTTCGATTCCGTGGAAGTGTCCGAAGTATTGCAGGACCTCTTTCGGCTTGCAGTCTCTGATGCCCAAGGCCATGCAGACCACCACAAATCTTTCGTGCATGTCTCTCGTCCAGCTGTAAGCTTCTGTTTTTCTCTTTATTTCGGCAATATAGAAACTGCCGTGCTCCTGCTCTTCTTCGCTGTCGCGGCTGTCGAACAGCTGTGCGGCGTTGGCTCTCGCGTTTATCGGAAAACGTGGGTCAGCTGGAACGGCGTTGCTTCTGTAGTGGGCGAGTGCTTCAGTGACGTCGGTGAAGTTGGTGTTGAAGTAGGAGTTCGTCATCTTGACAAATCCGTCTTCGAGGATCTGCATGTCTTCAAAGGTAGTATACATTGTATGGAGTGGTTCTTTTTTGGAAATTAAAATAAGTTGTCTCCGGTTGGGCGTATCTCGCATTTCTGTAGATATTCCAGAAATGCAGCAAAATTAAGCCGAATAAGTTAAGCCTTGTAGAACTAAGTGCAGATGGAACCAAAACTTAAAAGCGCAATGGCACGCCCACGTGTTTAGTAGTATCATACGCTGCATCGCCAGTCCAATTGCTTAGCGGGATCGCCAACAGTCAAATCTGGAGGTAAATATTAGCAGCGCTTCTGCAGAAATTTAGTCCGGTCAGCATCCACGTTTCCAAGTGGTAGCGGCGTTAACGCGTTTACTTCGCACATTTCAACTTGATGAATTCTCAACGGGTGAGGGAAAGAGCGTTTCGGCACTTGAATATTTTCGCGTGCAAATTGCATATCTTGGACGGCTCACGGACTTAGACCCCATCTGTGCATTAAGAAATACCAAGTTTGCGAAACACAAATTCTGGCGTCGTTGGCTGTGTCAATTTGGCTTGTCGCGGCCTCTATACGTAATATCTCGCTCAACTTCGGCCTCATAGCACAGCACCGTCGTGACAACGGCTTTTCACGCTTTAAGTGCAGTGAAATTCCAGGCGAACTGGTTTCACGCTTTATTCTTCTAGTATTCGTGGTGGCGGAAGTGGGAAATAACAGGCCTGGATCATTTATGCGCGAGGCTCGTTGGAATTTTAGCGTCGACATACACACGGGATACCAACAGTAGTCCATGCAATACGATCATCGCTTGAGTAATGCTCGTGTTATTGAATGTCTGTGTGATTTAAAGTAAAGATAATCTCAGACGTTAAGATTTTGCGATTTGCAAAGCATGTATGGATTATTGTGTAAGTAATTAAGATGACGTGAAATATCACTCATGAATAATGAATTTGGGCCGGAAATAATGTCGGACACAACCATATCACCCCCTTTTTGGGATAGTGCAGAGTCGAACGAAGGTTTCAGCGGGCGGTCACTCCGGGCTCGTATCTACACATGGCCTCATCACTTTCATCGGTTGAAGTGGAATGACTAAAACAATGATAAAGTTATAAGTGATTGCAATAACACCACGCTGTGTACAGAACCCATCCAGTTACTACCAAATACTTGAAATAGTAACATTGTTATTTTATATATTGGTAAATAAGCGTATTCATATTACGGTGCGTTAAAACGCGTGCTTGATGAGGCGCATGCGTAGCGGTAAGGTTACATTTTGGGTGTAAATTATTGTTATCACAGATGTACTGTGAACGAATATGAATATTTAGCTATGTTTAAAGCTTATACATATCAGCTTGTAGTGTTATAAGTGATATTAGATTTAAGAACTTTGACTATTTAGCTAAACCCCAACTAATAGTAATACTAGAGATATTAAATGTTGGATTAAATTCAGATTAAATATGTTGAAAAGATAGAAAGTGGTGCTTGTGGTGTTGGTTCACATATGCGCATTTTTAGTATTTAAACATCAACTTGTTAACTTGAGATTAAATCTCAAATCCGATTGTAGTAAATTCCACGTTTCTTCTTACAATTGATTTCGTGCTTATTCACCCCTTAAATGGAGACGTGGCCAGAAAACTACAGAACCACAGCTATTCAACATGCCAGAGAGCTGTTGTTCTCGTATAAGTTACGTTAAGATATGTCTAAAACTCATTACAAAAGAATCCGCGCCACTATTGTTAAAAGAGTTCTGCAGCGGCTTCACAGCCAATATCCTGAGTGCAGAAACATTTATACTGACAAAGATATGATTTATGTTCTACATAGTAAACTTATTTACATGATGAATGACCATTTGGACGATCAACGGTATTTTACAGCACGAAATGAAGTGTGAAGCCCCCTTTAATTATTTATGATATGTTATCAATCAATATTTTCTTTCAATATGTAGAGCTTTAAACGCTGGAGGCTAATTCGATCCCAATAACTTTAAATGAATGCTTTAAATGAATACAAAGTATAACTAGATTCACTTCTCTCTTACGAGCTTGGAGATTTGGCTGCCGGAGAATCCAGTGAAACCCGGTTCTTTCCACTTTTGAACGATGAACGTCAGGGTTTCGTCGTGCACATCTTTCGGCGCCATCCAGTTCTGCACATCGGCCAGGCTCTGCAGGCCCTAGTCCTTGAGAATCGCTTTCCTCACCTTCTGCAGGTGGCTTCCGATCACGGCCTTTTCGATTCCGTGGAAGTGTCCGAAGTATTGCAGGACCTCTTTCGGCTTGCAGTCTCTGATGCCCAAGGCCATGCAGACCACCACAAATCTTTCGTGCATGTATCTCGTCCAGCTGTAAGCTTCTGTCTTTCTCTTTATTTCGGCAATATAGAAACTGCCGTGCTCCTGCTCTTCTTCGCTGTCGCGGCTGTCGAACAGCTGTGCGGCGTTGGCTCTCGCGTTTATCGGAAAACGTGGGTCAGCTGGAACGGCGTTGCTTCTGTAGTGGGCGAGTGCTTCAGTGACGTCGGTGAAGTTGGTGTTGAAGTAGGAGTTCGTCATCTTGACAAATCCGTCTTCGAGGATCTGCATGTCTTCAAAGGTAGTATACATTGTATGGAGTGGTTCTTTTTTGGAAATTAAAATAAGTTGTCTCCGGTTGGGCGTATCTCGCATTTCTGTAGATATTCCAGAAATGCAGCAAAATTAAGCCGAATAAGTTAAGCCTTGTAGAACTAAGTGCAGATGGAACCAAAACTAAAAAGCGCGATGGCACGCCCACGTGTTTAGTAGTATCGTACGCTGCATCGCCAGTCCAATTGCTAAGTGGGATCGCCAACAGTCAAATCTGGAGGTAAATATTAGCAGCGCTTCTGCAGAAATTTAGTCCGGTCAGCATCCACGTTTCCAAGTGGTAGCGGCGTTAATGCGTTTACTCGCACATTTCAACTTGATGAATTCTCAACGGGTGAGGGAAAGAGCGTTTCTGCACTTGAATATTTTCGCGTGCAAATTGCATATCTTGGGCGGCTCACGGACGTAGACCCCATCTGTGCATTAAGAAATTCCAAGTTCGCGAAACACAAATTATGGCGTCGTTGGCTGTGTCAATTTGGCTTGTCGCGGCCTCTATACGTAATATCTCGCTTATCTTCAGCCTCATAGCACAGCGCCGTCGTGACAACGGCTTTTCACGCTTTAAGTGCAGTGAAATTCCAGGCGCACTGGTTTCACGCTTTATTCTTCTAGTATTCGTGGTGGCGGAAGTGGGAAATAACAGGCCTGGATCATTTAGGCGCGAGGCTCGTCGGAATTTTGGCGTCGACATACACACAGGATGCCAACAGTAGTCCATGCAATACGATCATCGCTTGAGTAATGCTCGTGTTATTGAATGTCTGTGTGATTTAAAGTAAAGATAATCTCAGACGTGAAGATTTTGCAATTTGCAAAGCATGTATGGATTATTGTGTAAGTAATTAAGATGACGTGAAATATCACTCGTGAATAATGAATTTGGACCGGAAATAGTGTCGGACACAACCATATCACCCCCTTTTTGGGATAGTGCAGAGTCGAACGAAGGTTTCAGCGGGCGGTCACTCCGGGCTCGTATCTACACATGGCCTCATCACTTTCATCGGTTGAAGTGGAATGACTAAAACAATGATAAAGTTATAAGTGATTGCAATAACACCACGTTGTGTACAGAACCCATCCAATTACTACCAAATACTTGAAATAGTAACATTGTTATTTTATATATTGGTAAATAAGCGTATTCATATTACGGTGCGTTAAAACGCGTGCTTGATGAGGCGCATGCGTAGCGGTAAGGTTACATTTTGGGTGTAAATTATTGTTAACGCAGATGTACTGTGAACGAATATGAATATTTAGCTATGTTTAAAGCTTATACATATCAGCTTGTAGTGTTATAAGTGATATTAGATTTGAGAACGTTGACTATTTAGCTAAAACTCAACTAATAGTAATACTAGAGATATTAAATGTTGGATTAAATTCAGATTGAATATGTTGAAAAGATAGAAAGTGGTGCTTGTGGTGTTGGTTCACATATGCGCATTTTTAGTATTTAAGCATCAACTTGTTAACTTGAGATTAAATCTCAAATCCGATTGTAGTAAATTCCACGTTTCTTCTTACAATTGATTTCGTGCTTATTCACCCCTTAAATGGAGACGTGGCCAGAAAACTACAGAACCACAGCTATTCAACATGCCAGAGAGCTGTTGTTCTCGTATAAGTTACGTTAAGATATGTCTAAAACTCATTACAAAAGAATCCGCGCCACTATTGTTAAAAGAGTTCTGCAGCGGCTTCACAGCCAATATCCTGAGTGCAGAAACATTTATACTGACAAAGATATGATTTATGTACTACATAGTAAACTTATTTACATGATGAATGACCATTTGGACGATCAACGGTATTTTACAGCACGAAATGAAGTGTGAAGCCCCGTTTAATTATTTATGATATGTTATCAATCAATGTTTTCTTTCAATATGTAGAGCTTTAAACGCTGGAGGCTAATTCGGCCCCAATAACTTTAAATGAATAAAAAGTATAACTAGATTCACTTCTCTCTAACGAGCTAGGAGATTTGGCTGCCGGAGAATCCAGTGAAACCCGGTTCTTTCCACTTTTGAACGATGAACGTCAGGGTTTCGTCGTGCACATCTTTCGGCGCCATCCAGTTCTGCACATCGGCCAGGCTCTGCAGGCCCTAGTCCTTGAGAATCGCTTTCCTCACCTTCTGCAGGTGGCTTCCGATCACGGCCTTTTCGATTCCGTGGAAGTGTCCGAAGTATTGCAGGACCTCTTTCGGCTTGCAGTCTCTGATGCCCAAGGCCATGCAGACCACCACAAATCTTTCGTGCATGTATCTCGTCCAGCTGTAAGCTTCTGTCTTTCTCTTTATTTCGGCAATATAGAAACTGCCGTGCTCCTGCTCTTCTTCGCTGTCGCGGCTGTCGAACAGCTGTGCGGCGTTGGCTCTCGCGTTTATCGGAAAACGTGGGTCAGCTGGAACGGCGTTGCTTCTGTAGTGGGCGAGTGCTTCAGTGACGTCGGTGAAGTTGGTGTTGAAGTAGGAGTTCGTCATCTTGACAAATCCGTCTTCGAGGATCTGCATGTCTTCAAAGGTAGTATACATTGTATGGAGTGGTTCTTTTTTGGAAATTAAAATAAGTTGTCTCCGGTTGGGCGTATCTCGCATTTCTGTAGATATTCCAGAAATGCAGCAAAATTAAGCCGAATAAGTTAAGCCTTGTAGAACTAAGTGCAGATGGAACCAAAACTAAAAAGCGCGATGGCACGCCCACGTGTTTAGTAGTATCGTACGCTGCATCGCCAGTCCAATTGCTAAGTGGGATCGCCAACAGTCAAATCTGGAGGTAAATATTAGCAGCGCTTCTGCAGAAATTTAGTCCGGTCAGCATCCACGTTTCCAAGTGGTAGCGGCGTTAATGCGTTTACTCGCACATTTCAACTTGATGAATTCTCAACGGGTGAGGGAAAGAGCGTTTCTGCACTTGAATATTTTCGCGTGCAAATTGCATATCTTGGGCGGCTCACGGACGTAGACCCCATCTGTGCATTAAGAAATTCCAAGTTCGCGAAACACAAATTATGGCGTCGTTGGCTGTGTCAATTTGGCTTGTCGCGGCCTCTATACGTAATATCTCGCTTATCTTCAGCCTCATAGCACAGCGCCGTCGTGACAACGGCTTTTCACGCTTTAAGTGCAGTGAAATTCCAGGCGCACTGGTTTCACGCTTTATTCTTCTAGTATTCGTGGTGGCGGAAGTGGAAAATAACAGGCCTGGATCATTTAGGCGCGAGGCTCGTCGGAATTTTGGCGTCGACATACACACAGGATGCCAACAGTAGTCCATGCAATACGATCATCGCTTGAGTAATGCTCGTGTTATTGAATGTCTGTGTGATTTAAAGTAAAGATAATCTCAGACGTGAAGATTTTGCAATTTGCAAAGCATGTATGGATTATTGTGTAAGTAATTAAGATGACGTGAAATATCACTCGTGAATAATGAATTTGGACCGGAAATAGTGTCGGACACAACCATATCACCCCCTTTTTGGGATAGTGCAGAGTCGAACGAAGGTTTCAGCGGGCGGTCACTCCGGGCTCGTATCTACACATGGCCTCATCACTTTCATCGGTTGAAGTGGAATGACTAAAACAATGATAAAGTTATAAGTGATTGCAATAACACCACGTTGTGTACAGAACCCATCCAATTACTACCAAATACTTGAAATAGTAACATTGTTATTTTATATATTGGTAAATAAGCGTATTCATATTACGGTGCGTTAAAACGCGTGCTTGATGAGGCGCATGCGTAGCGGTAAGGTTACATTTTGGGTGTAAATTATTGTTAACGCAGATGTACTGTGAACGAATATGAATATTTAGCTATGTTTAAAGCTTATACATATCAGCTTGTAGTGTTATAAGTGATATTAGATTTGAGAACGTTGACTATTTAGCTAAAACTCAACTAATAGTAATACTAGAGATATTAAATGTTGGATTAAATTCAGATTGAATATGTTGAAAAGATAGAAAGTGGTGCTTGTGGTGTTGGTTCACATATGCGCATTTTTAGTATTTAAGCATCAACTTGTTAACTTGAGATTAAATCTCAAATCCGATTGTAGTAAATTCCACGTTTCTTCTTACAATTGATTTCGTGCTTATTCACCCCTTAAATGGAGACGTGGCCAGAAAACTACAGAACCACAGCTATTCAACATGCCAGAGAGCTGTTGTTCTCGTATAAGTTACGTTAAGATATGTCTAAAACTCATTACAAAAGAATCCGCGCCACTATTGTTAAAAGAGTTCTGCAGCGGCTTCACAGCCAATATCCTGAGTGCAGAAACATTTATACTGACAAAGATATGATTTATGTTCTACACAGTAAACTTATTTACATGATGAATGACCATTTGGACGATCAACGGTATTTTACAGCACGAAATGAAGTGTGAAGCCCCCTTTAATTATTTATGATATGTTATCAATCAATATTTTCTTTCAATATGTAGAGCTTTAAACGCTGGAGGCTAATTCGGTCCCAATAACTTTAAATGAATGCTTTAAATGAATACAAAGTATAACTAGATTCACTTCTCTCTAACGAGCTAGGAGATTTGGCTGCCGGAGAATCCAGTGAAACCCGGTTCTTTCCACTTTTGAACGATGAACGTCAGGGTTTCGTCGTGCACATCTTTCGGCGCCATCCAGTTCTGCACATCGGCCAGGCTCTGCAGGCCCTAGTCCTTGAGAATCGCTTTCCTCACCTTCTGCAGGTGGCTTCCGATCACGGCCTTTTCGATTCCGTGGAAGTGTCCGAAGTATTGCAGGACCTCTTTCGGCTTGCAGTCTCTGATGCCCAAGGCCATGCAGACCACCACAAATCTTTCGTGCATGTATCTCGTCCAGCTGTAAGCTTCTGTCTTTCTCTTTATTTCGGCAATATAGAAACTGCCGTGCTCCTGCTCTTCTTCGCTGTCGCGGCTGTCGAACAGCTGTGCGGCGTTGGCTCTCGCGTTTATCGGAAAACGTGGGTCAGCTGGAACGGCGTTGCTTCTGTAGTGGGCGAGTGCTTCAGTGACGTCGGTGAAGTTGGTGTTGAAGTAGGAGTTCGTCATCTTGACAAATCCGTCTTCGAGGATCTGCATGTCTTCAAAGGTAGTATACATTGTATGGAGTGGTTCTTTTTTGGAAATTAAAATAAGTTGTCTCCGGTTGGGCGTATCTCGCATTTCTGTAGATATTCCAGAAATGCAGCAAAATTAAGCCGAATAAGTTAAGCCTTGTAGAACTAAGTGCAGATGGAACCAAAACTAAAAAGCGCGATGGCACGCCCACGTGTTTAGTAGTATCGTACGCTGCATCGCCAGTCCAATTGCTAAGTGGGATCGCCAACAGTCAAATCTGGAGGTAAATATTAGCAGCGCTTCTGCAGAAATTTAGTCCGGTCAGCATCCACGTTTCCAAGTGGTAGCGGCGTTAATGCGTTTACTCGCACATTTCAACTTGATGAATTCTCAACGGGTGAGGGAAAGAGCGTTTCTGCACTTGAATATTTTCGCGTGCAAATTGCATATCTTGGGCGGCTCACGGACGTAGACCCCATCTGTGCATTAAGAAATTCCAAGTTCGCGAAACACAAATTATGGCGTCGTTGGCTGTGTCAATTTGGCTTGTCGCGGCCTCTATACGTAATATCTCGCTTATCTTCAGCCTCATAGCACAGCGCCGTCGTGA